>JAVJIF010008196.1:0-136836 GCA_038442645.1 Agave tequilana | reverse complement strand
GGGGGCGCGCGCGCACGACTTGCGGACACGAATGCAGTTCGATCAGGGGGCTCTTAAACCTGAATTTTTTTGATTTTATTTATTTAAATTTATTGAAAATTCTGTTTTGATATTTTCCGGATTTTCTGTTCGGTTTGACCCAGTACTCCAGATCTGCTCGCGTGTACCACGAACGCATAAAAAGTGTACGGATTTGGAGCGGAGGATGTTGCAGTCGTTGGACTTCGAGAAACTATAAATACCGCTTCTCGCAGTTCATTCTGATACAAGAAAGAATAGTTATGGTACAAGAAGAATAGGTACATTTATTCTATAACACTAAACCAATTTCTACACCCTATGACTCTTCAATTGCTTTGAAGAAAAACACAGGTGAGCCTGTCTCTCAGTTGAAATACTCTCAGGATAGGTTCACTTCTTATATTTCCAACAGAAGTAGGCCTGACATCTCTTATGCAATAGGTAAATTGAGTAGATACACTAGTAACCCTAGTAGAGAACACTGGACTGTATTAGAAAGAGTATTCAGATATCTTAAAGGCACAATTGGGTATCGTCAGACTTACACTATATATCCTGATATAATAGAAGGGTACAGTGATGCCAACTGGGTAACTGACTCCAACAGTGTAAAGTCTACTACTGAATATGTTTTCATGTTCTGTGATGTTGTGTCATGAAAATCCTGCAAATAAACAGTGATTGTCAGGAGCACCATCGAGTCTGAGCTTGTAGCTCTGGACACTACTTGTACAGAAGCTGAATGGTTAAAAGATTTTTTGTCAGAATTCTCTATCGTACTTAACCCTATACTTTCTATCTCAGTTCATGTTGGCTCAAGATCCACCATTGAGATTCTAAAGTAAGATAATGTCTATAAGAAGATAAACATACATATTCAGATCAGAATCAAGTTTGTTCAGCGCCTATTGGGAAAAGTTGTACTTCTGGACTTTATAAACTCCGAGAAAAATATTGCTGACCCATTGACTAAGGGTCTTTCTAGGAGTGTGATTCTAAAATCGAGGGAGATGGGGTTAAACCCATAGTAAAGTTTACCGACAGCGGGAACCCAATCTACTTGATTGGGAGCTGATTCTATGAAAGAGGTTCAATGACGTAGAAACAAGTTGGACTGATGATACTCGTGTGGAGCATCAACTCAAATATGTTTATATCGCATATGTAGTGTTATAGCTACTACCCCTTCTCTATGGTAACGATGCTCTTATAAATAGTTAGGTAACGATAAGTTTAACTCTTAATAAGTCCAACACATGTAGCGTATAAAGTGCGTTGGGGGAGGGATATGATTTCTTGGACTAGTTGGGTCAGGAAGTGATATTGAGTGAGAGGAGGGGACAGGGGATATGAATTGGAGGTCCAAAGAGCGCGAAGGGTTGAACCCAACGAGAGATATGGAGAATGTGATGAGAGCTGGCGCTTCAGTGTGAGAGAGGTCGGCAGCCGAGGTTGTCTCAGCTTGTAAGAGAATGGATTTATTGGCGTGCACGGCGAAGAGGAAAGAGGGGGATAGGGAGAGGGAGAGTCGTCAAAGGGGGGTGAAGAGAGGGTGGTGATCCATGGCCACACTTGGTCCATAATGTGACACTCTTGCGTTGTTGTTTATACCGATACTGGGATATGAGTGTTTTAGGTGTTTGTTGTAGGATGAGGTTTTATAAGAGAGATGAAGGATGGCTATAGAGTAGTGGGATATGAGTGGAGATGAGGTGGTCCTCGTTAATGGCTTTTGAGTCTTGTTTTTGATAGAGAGAGTGAATGGTTAGAGTTGCATAGAGTGTGCAGGATTTTGTGTGGGAGAGATTATAATGGGAAAACAGTCTTTAAGCCCCTGTGAAAAGATGGTGATGTGAAAAACTTCCTATAGTTTGAATCAGTGTGAAAAAACTGTTATCCCCACCAAAAAAATTCCTTATTGCCCTTAATTGAATATCTTGTCGGAGTTAATTTGAACGCCTCGCGTGACAGACATTTAATACTTATCACACGCTAGTCGCGTGGGCCGGTTTGGAATCTTTTTTTATCCACCTTTTTTTTAAATCCTGTCCACCTCAAGGTAGATTTTTTTTTGCAGAGATAATTTTTTTGTGCATATGTATTATATTTCTTTACACCCTTCTCTTAACTTCTCTCTACCTTATCATATATTCTGTCCACTTTCTTCAAAATTTTGTCCACTTTATTTAATATTATGTCCACCTATTCTAATTTTTTTTAATATTATATCAACTTTTTTTAACGTTATATGTCCAAAATTATGTCCACTTTTTTAATATGATTTCTTTAATATTCTATCCACGTTTTCAAACTATTATGTCATCCTACTCTAGTATTTTCGCTATTTTGTGAATGATTTTAATCTACATTCTTAGTTTAGAATGTAAACAATCTTCAGCGGCCCCGGGGGTGGCAAGTAGCAGAGATCACGCCCTTTTCTTCTTTTATGTCTATCTTACTCAACTTCTATTTACTTTTTATACTTTATGTCCAATTTTTATCTTTTTTGTCCACCTTTGTCAATTATGTCTATGTTTTTTATATTTCTGTCCAACTTTCATCTTTTTTTTCCCACCATCGTCAATTATGTCTACTTTTTTTATATTTTTGTCTAACTTCTCCTTTTTTGACCACCTTCATCAATTTCTGCCTACTTTTTAATATTTCTGTCCAACTTTCGCCTTTTTGATCACCTTCGTTAATTTCTTTCTACTTCTTTATATTTCTGTCCATATTAAAGAAAGTGGACATAATTTTGTAGATATAACGTTAAAGAAAATTGCTATAATATTAAAAATTAGAATTAGCGAACTGAATATTAAATAAAGTGGACAACATTTTGAAGAAAATGAACAGAATATATGAGAGGGTGAATAGAAGTTTGGAGAAGAATGGACAGAAATATAGCATATATGCAAAAAAAAAAATTTCTCTGCAGAAAAAATATCAATCCAAAAAAAATTTATCCATCAGGTGGACAGAATTTATAAAACAGTGGACAAAAAAAGTCTTCAAATTGACCCATGCGACTAGCGTGCGTGACAAGCATTAAATGCCTGTCACGTGGGCCATTTAAATCAACTCAGACATGACATTGAATCAAAGACAATATGGGCAATATAAGATTGTTTAGTGGAAACAAGGGTTTTTTCACACTATTTCAAACTATAGGGATCTTTTCACACGGCTATCTATTCACAGGGGCTTAAAGACCATTTTCTCTTATATAATACAAAGACCAGACTATAAACTAGCTAGAAAAGCCGCTAAATTTTATTTCCCACGTGTATTTTTCATATTTAGAAAACTCTAGAATAAAGACTTATGTTATCGTTGGCTGAGGTCTTTCAAAATGAAAAAAAGAGGGAGAAAAATTCATAAGTTTAATAGTATTGAAGGGGTTATTGGTAATTTTCCTTATGACCTTGGGTTGGGATTGGACTGGGCTTGCTATTGATTGGTCTGGTTCTTCCCCAGTTTCACCCGATGGCAGTGGGCCGGATCCTCGGATGTCTCAAGCGGCACCGACCCGGCCCATTGTTGTTCCTTTGGAGCCCAAGCAAGAGAAGAATGTATAAAAAGACCGAAACCCCCACAAAAGGGGGCAAAAAATGGGAAAAAAGAAAAGAAATTAATAGGACTCGAATTCTTTGTTTGCTTCTTTACAGTCGATTTCTCTGCACTATTTCTCTATGCAATTTATGCAAATTTTCTTCGATCGATTTTCAAATTGGGGCCAAAACCCTGTGCTTCATAATTCGACCCATCTTATTTTATTTAAGAGCGATGCAATTGCTGAAACAGCTATAGGTTTGATTTTCCACATTCGTTTCTCTAATTTAAATCACCTCAACTTGTGTTTTCTGTTGTGGATTTTGAAGTTCCCCCATTTCTTAGGTTTCACGAAGATTTCTTGTTCGGGCACAAGTTTGTTCTCCGAACACAAATTCAGGTACAATTTTCACTTTATCTATCTATCTGAAACAATAATTTAGTCTTGCTGGCATCTAAATAAATGAATGCATGTTGCTCTCTCATTTATTACTGCATAAAGTTGAGTAACATGTGAAAGTCCTCCCTTTTCCTTGCATGGTAAAATTAATTCTGTAAGATTTTTATTTTTTGTTGGTTGTTGAACATAATTTGGAAAATGCTTTTGGTTTGTGTTTTCAGAGGCTCTCTTTTGAATTAATTAGGATGTAAGATTGAATTATGTGCACAATGCACCAATGCTGCTTAGAGCTGAAGTGGTTTATTGTTAGGCTAATGTCTAGTGCACTAAATTCAACTCACACCTGACTACTGTTTGATGAAGTTCTTATAAGACTACATGACCTCAATAAACTGAATAATTGCAAGTAGGAGGTTGGTTTGGGACCAGACAAGTATTAGTCGGTAAAAATTCTTGAATGATGTCTAAAAAGAAGCAACTTGATAGACGACGTGATAAACTATGTTTCTTTTAGGAACTTGTAGGGGTAAATTCCTCGGTGGAATTTATCTGCACTCAATTCATAGTAGGATTTGTGAGAGAAAATAATAAAACAATGCAAAGACACAAAATTTTACATAGAAACCCAATTTGGTAAAGACCACAAGGAGGAGGGAGAGGATTCATTATTTTCAAGAGGTTACAATGAATCCTTTAGAGCCAGAACTCTGTTAGAGTCTAAGGTCAGAGCATGACAATGGTTTGAGGAGGAAATGTTACAGTGGAGCAATGATCTGAGCTTTTCTTTTCCAATCTGGGTTGTATTGGTCTTAGTTGTCGTTACCTTTTCTGGTCCATCTCCCCTGATATATATATATATATATATATATATATATATATATATATATATATATATATATATATATATCTATACTTAGGGAGTCTTTATTGGCGGTGCGGGTCATGCGGATTTTAATAACCGCATGATCTGTACGTTGCGATTCTTTCGTAACGGCGTGGATCATGCCCTTGATTGCGGTAGTGATTTCTGCTTCCTTTTGTAACAGTCCGTGCTGAGTAGGAGTCGTTGTAACGTTTGAAACATGAGATGATCTGACAGTGTAACCGACTTTATGAATGCAGGCGGATATCAATAGAGTTGGTTGCTGCAATCGCTTTGCTCGGAACAGGAAGAACTGATCTCGAAGTGGCGATGTTCTCGGAAGGAGGAGTGTCCTCGGGGCAGATAATTCCTCGGGAGGAGCGGCCTTGGGAAGAATTGGATGATGTTTGCAGGGAGATGCTCGGCTTGGCTTATCTTGTTGTCTGCTTTCGGGAGATTCTGATGAGGAGGGACACATGTCTTAATCTTGGTGCATGTCAGAATTTGACTACTACATATGCCCCTCCGCTTCCTCTTTCTCCAAGCTCCAAGGAGAAATAGTGGAGCGGACTGATTTGGCCCAGGCGTCGCTTGTACTTTGAAGGGACTGGTCAAAATAGCTTTTCTCAAATTGACTCTTCAGATGCGGTTAAAATTTGAATATGAGACGGTTTGACTTCATTTATAAATAGGGAGGATCCTGGAAGCATTTGGTTATATTCTCAAAAGTTTTCTCTCTCCTAAACTCTTTGTTCTGGTAGATTGTAATGTCACTCTTCTTCTTCATCTGATGGAGGGAGGAGAGGGAGAAGATGGAGGTGGTGGAGATGGCGGATGCGTCGCATCGATCTGTCTCGTTACTTCGATTTTCGTGATGACCTTTTATCGTTACTTCGGTTTTTGTGATTACCTTGTCTCATTATTTCAGTTTTTGTGACAAGGTCCCGCCGCCGGAGGAGATCGATTGGCTCAAGCTCTGACTTAATTTGCTCAAACATATTATCCCCTGGTGGTGGGTATGGCTGGAGTGAGGTCTTCCTCGAGTGGCGGCGGCAGATTCTGATTCTATCGCTGTATTTCATGTCTTGCAGTCTTCACTCTAGGTTAGGTCCTGTGGCCCTCGCACTAGGAAACTCTTTTCTTAAGGCGAGGCCTGAGAAGGAAGCATGGGTGGATGACGAGGTGTTCATGTTTTTGAGGCTTCTGGCCACTTGTTAGGGATGGAGGGATGATGTGACATAATCACGTTCTAGCACATCCTGGATGGGATCATCTCGCCGCCTTGGAGGTGTGATCTGGTTGGAAGGGAGGGATTGTTCCTCGTTTGGGAAATCTCCTGTCCTTTTGCGAAGGAACATCCCTGGGCTTCCCTCGGGATCTGTGCAAGGAGACGCGAACAATAGGATTGCGTCTGTGCGAAACGTCTCCCGACTGGAGGATCTTTGTTTGCTTCAGTGTCATGAGCTTGTTGGCGTGTCTGATTCATGAATGAATTTATCTGTATTTCTTTTTAAAAAAGCAAACACAAATATGTGATAGACCTCGTATCACTCTTGTTAGATGTAACCGAGTATGTATTTGGATGTGTGTAATTTGAAAATCTTATAATAAAAGCAGTAAATTTTGAAATGGAAGTGTTTATTTAGATCTTACCTGATTTGCCTTGTATTTGTTTTGATGGAATTAGATGTCTGTTCGGAGTAATTTGCTTTGACTCAGAGATATTTTGAGATTGGCTTGGTTTGGCGTGTAGTTCCCGTGTGGTTGTTTGCTCATAGTGGTACTTGTAAGTCTTGTCTCTGAGTTGAGAAAATCCCTGCTATGGATTGAGCCTCCGAGAGGGGAAAAATCCCTACAACGGAGTTCGATTCGCGTTTGCTTCCGAGCGGGGGCATATCCCGTCAAAGACCTGTGAAGTCGGGCCTCTGAAAGGGGAAAATCCCTGTAACAGGGTTCGATCTCTGAACGGGGGAAATCCCGCAACAAAGGATTTCGGTTCCCGTATGACTGCCGAGAAAGGCCCATAAGCATGCATGCGTTAACACTTCCACGTGAGGGCACATCCTATCTAAGAGTGTATAGATGCGATCCTCTGAGTAGAGGCACATCCCATCAGCGGAGGAATCATATTTCCGCCTCCGAGTAGAGGATATCCCATCATGGGGGTGTATGGATTGTATGAAAATTGTTAGGACATACAAACATGCCTTGAAACATTGAATAGAGTGTTAGATGAAAATGTGGGCAAGACTAGTTGTATGAGCTTAGGTATAGGTTCATGAGACTAGTACGTCACGGGAATAATCCAAATAAGGAAACCCTCATAGATATACTCTATATCTCATGTCACTATTGGTCGAGCTTACATAACTAGGGTTGCCGCCATAAGGATCAAGCATACTCAAACTTTAAATCATACCTGAGGTCCTCGTTGTCGGGACGTTATACTTGTAGCGTCACGTCCTCGGGAGAACTTGTTGGACATATGACTGTACGAAATCGATACTCGAGGGGATAATCAAACAGGAAACCCTCATAGATATACCTGATCCTGTATATAGCCAAACCGGTGGTACCTGCAAAAATTGGTCTGAGATAGGGAAATTCCAACAGGTTGGATGCGTCTGTCCGGGATAGGGGCCTCTACCTGGTCGATGACCTAATACCTCCAATGTGGGAGCAAACTCAACAGCAGAGTTGTTCTCTCGTGCGGGGATATCACGAGTGGGGGCACATCCTAACATCGAAATCTGGAAGGCATCCGGTAGTGAAAAACCACCGAGGGTTCATCTGCCTGTAGGTTCAGATGAGGGGAGCCCGCAGGCTTGCCTGTCCGAGTGGGGCCACATTCTATCAGCGGAACAGATGGGGGCCCTGAGTGGGGGCACATCCTTACAGTAGAGTGTGAGACTTCATCTGGGAAAATCCTACAATGGAGAGTTTCAGCTCCCGTAGGACTATCGAGATAGGCCCGTACGCATGTCTGCGATAACATTTCCACACGGGGCACATCCTGTTTAGGTGTGTACAAACACGATCCTCCGAGTGGGTGTACATCTAATCAGCAAAAGATTGAGAGCTCTGAGAGGGGGGCACGTCCCTGCAGCAGAGCGAGTGGCTCCGAGTGGGGAAAATCCTACAATTGAGGTTTTTGGCTCCCGCAAGACTACCGAGAAAGGCCCATAAGCATGTCTCTGTTAACACTTTCACACAGGGGCACATCCCGTCTAGGAGTGTACAGACATGACCCTCCGAGTGGGGCATATCCCATCAGTGGAGGATCGTAAGTCCGCCTCCGAGTGGGGAAAATTCCATCATCGGGGTTGTAAAAAAACATAACCCTAGAAGTCTCATTTTATTGGAGAGATATCATCTCAATATATAGAGATTACAAACAGGTACTGGGTTACTTATGGGTATTGTAAACCCAATAACCCAATTATCTTATTATATATCTAAACTAACAGACCCTCTCAAAATGGAGTAATAATATTTAACATGCCTAGCTTGTTATATAAATTAGAAAACACCTGGGGTGAGACAACTTTGTAAGAAGGTCCGCTAGCTGCTTCGAAGAAGGTGTGAACCGGAAAGTAGTTACCATCTGGTTCAGGCATCTCTGACAAAATGACAGTGTTAACCTTAATATGTTTGATCCTCTCATGGAATATAAGATTCTGAGTAATGTAAATAGCAGACTGGTTATCACAATAGGCATGGGTTCAGGCTGTCTAAACCAAACTCTATCAGTAGATTCTTTAGCCAAACCATCTCACATGCAGTTTGAATTATAGCTCTATACTCAGTTTCTACACTTGAGCGAGATACTACATCTTACTTCTTACTCCTCCAAGTTATAAGATTTCCTCTAACAAAGGTACAACACTAAGTAGTAGACTTTCTATCTTCTCTATCACTAGCAAATCCTGAATCAGAGTATCTAATGACGTGTACATGTCCATACTTTCCATACACCAGGCCTTTCCTGGACAACTCTTGATATAAGTCAAAATCCTTAGTGCAACTGGCTAATGAGCCTCTCTAAGTTCATGTATGAACCTACTTAGTACATCAACAATAAAAGTTATATCTGATCTAGTAACTGTCAGATAAATCAACTTCCCAATCAATTTTTCTATACCTTCCTAGATCATCAAGTGGGTTACTGTCATGAAACCACAAGTCTACATTAGCTTTCATTGGAGTGCTAGCAGGTTTGTACCCTAATAGTCCTGTCTTCTCCAGAAGAGCCATAGCATACTTTTGTTGAGAAAGAAGTGTACTATTTTTTGATGCGTAATTTCAATTCCTAGAAAGTATTTAGGCCTTTCCATGTTCTTGGTCACAAAATGACGCTTAAGATACTCTTTCGTCTTCAATAACCCTCCAGAATCACTGCCAGTTAGTAAAATGTTAACATACACCACTAGAACTACAATACCAGATTTTATGCGCCGAACAAAGACATAGTGATTTAAGTGACATCGGTGAAAACTAATGCCAGAGATGGTAATGCTGAACTTCTCAAACCACGCTTTTGGACTCTGCTTGAGAGCATATGTAGCCTTTTTGAGACGACAGACCTTTTTCTCCCCTGAGCAACATAACCTGGGGGTTGCTTCATATACACTTCCTCCTGAAGGTCACCATATAAGAAAGCATTCTTGACATCCAACTGACATAAGGGCTATGATGAGTTAACATCAATAGAGAGTATGATCCTGATAGAATTCATTCTGGCAACGGGTGAGAACGTTTCAAAATAATCTATGCCATATGTCAAGTATAACCTTTGGCCATGTCCTGAACTTATAGCGATCCACCGATCCATTTGGGCGATACTTCAAAGTATAGACACAACGACATCCCACAACATCTGTGGTTGCCGATACAACTCCCAAGTTCCTCGAGAAATAAGAGCATACATCTCCTCATTCATGGCCTGCTCCAAGCAGACCCCAATAATTTCTCCTCACAAGACGGGTATAGGCTCAGAAGACAAGGATAGAGCAGACTAACAAAACTGTGGGTTAAGATGATTATAGGAAATGAAATTTGAAATAAGATGATCAATGCAAGACTGTTTACCTTTTCGAAGGGCAATGGGAACATCAAGATCAGAGGGAGGTGCTGATATTGAGGAGGACCGTCTACTAGAGAGGGTTTACCGGAACTGATTCAACGGCAGGAATTTTTTGGCGATGAGTGTAGACGATTCAGAAATTCTTAATTGGCTCTCGGACTGGCGTTGATGCATGTGACTCTGAAGTGTCTCTAGGTGGCACTGGCAAAAAATCAGCCGAAGTAGGTGTAGGCAACAACACTGACAGTGGAAGAGGAACATATGCATATGCAGTATCAAGGACCGTTGGAGAGAAATATGGAACAGACTCAAAAAATGTGACATTGGCAGACACAAAATACTTTTTGGTAGAGATTGTAATATCGGTATCCTTTTTGAGTTTAAGAATATCCAATAAAGACACATTTGATAGATCCAGGAGACAATTTGTCTAACCCAGGAGATAAGTCCCGGACAAAATAAGTACAACCAAACACCCATAGGGTCATGGAGAAGACCCTTTTATAAGGCAGTGACAAGAATTTTTCTACCAAGAATAGATGGGGATATCCTATTAATCAGATGACAAGCACTTAATACAGCATCAGACCATAAATATTTGGAAGATGCATATGAAATATTATGGTCCTAGCAACATCCAAAATATGCCTGTGTTTGCGTTCAACAATTCGTTTTATTGGGATGCATGAGAGCAGGATATCTGGTGAATAATCTCATTTTTGAACAGAAGATAAACACATCATTTTTAACATATTCCAAGGCATTGTCAATCGAAGCACACGAATTGAAGTAGAAAATTGATTTTTTATTTCATTGAAGAAAAGTTCAATTACACTAGAAACTTCTAACCTCTCTTTTAGTAAATACAACAAAGTCATGCGAGAGAAGTATCGATAAAGAATAGAAAATATCTGAAATCTTTAATTTAAGGGACACGACTGGGACTCGAAATATCGGAATGGACTAACTCAAAAGGAGATTTACTACGACTAGTGGTTCAACTTGGATAAGTAGCACGATGATGCTTACCTAACTCAAAAGACTCACATCCTAAAGAAGAAATATAAGACGCAATGGACAACAAGCCTAAGCTTTTGCATCGAAGGATGATCCAAGCGCTAGTGCCAGAGTAGAACGAGAATAGGCTGATCTGCATTCAAGCCAGTAGTGGTCACTCTGTCATTCAAATAGTATATGCCTCCTCGTTCACGTCCCGAACCAATCCTCCTCTCAGTTAATATGTCCTGAAGACACAATGAGAAGGGAAAAAAGATAATTTTGTAGTTATTATGTTTGGTAAATTGACTGATAGATAAGAGGCTGACAGGAAATCTTGGAACATATAAGACATCAGTAAGAGTTAAGGATGGGGTAGCATGAACTACCCCATTGCTCAATACAGGTGACTGGGTACCATCAACAATTTTAACAGAAGAATGGGTATTTGACAGGTTCAATGACATAAATTATTGTTTAATACCGGTCATGTGGGATGAGGCTCCTGAGTCTAAAATCCAGAGTTTTTGATGAGCGGCAGTATAAGCATGCATACCTAAAGAGCATGAGTTGCTGAATGACCATTCTGAGAGAACTCTAGTTGACACAGTCGATTATATTCCTCCCGCAATAGTATAACAGTGAAAGAACAAGATGAACCAGGATGAGTAGATGGAGTTTAAGGAGTATCACATGGGGCATGAGGATCAGAATCAGCTAGCTGTGCCCACTCAGGTCGACCAAACTTTGTCCAATACTTCTCAGAGACATGGTTATTTCGACCACAGTGCGTACATTGCCTGTGTCCTTTGTCAGAAACATTCAATCTTCAACTAGGAAAATTACCTCTCGCGCCAAATGAGCGTCCTCCTCCAAAGTCACGTCCGCAACCACGACCACGACTTTACCACGTCCAGAGTACATGACAGACTGTTCAATAGATGATGCAGAGGATACATCAGCTCCAGTAGAAACACACATGACACTGGAGAAAGTGGCAGTCAACATGAGAATACTATCCCCTCTCAATATCTAATTTCGCATATGGGATCTGAGTGTAGGACTCAGGATAGACAGAAATACACTGCGAGATCCTAACGATACCCCCTCAGTGTCGCTGCATCGGTTACAGCAGGTTGATGCATATCCAACTCATCAATCGGACCTTGAGTTCTCTGTAAAACTCGGTCACAGACTTATCTCCCTGTTTTGGCTCAAATTGGCGTTCATAGATTTCAAAGACCTTTGAAGAATTTTCTCATTGCCATACATCACCTTCAGGGTCTCCAACCTCTCCTTGACAGTAGTTAGGAACATGACACTGTCACTAATCTTCTCCTCCAAACTGTTGAGGAGCCATGTCATAACAGAATAATCTCTAGTAAGTCTGGTCACATAAGTGAGATCTATAGCAGCCGTGGAGACTGTAGTAAATGAGCCAGCTTGTTTCTGAGTATCAATGAATATGCGGAACGCCTAGGCCCATAACAAGTAGTTAGAGCCATTCAACTTCAACGTAGTTCTCAACTTCATCTTGGGTACAGAAGTCTCAACTATTGGTGATGAGATCAGAGTGGAGGAAGAACTCATATCATTCGACATCGCAGCCAATCAAGAATAAATACCAGAAGCAAGCAGTAGTAGTCAGAAACATATCAGATTACTTCTGATTTAATATCCAGAAAGAGGCAAATATAGGCAGAACAGAAACACAAGAGTAGTTAAAGGCAGACTAGATCAGATTAGATCAGAGTAGGCACAGAGACAAGGCAGAGCAGATCATAACCATGAAGCATGAAGCTTCAAAAAATAGCTTGAAAGGCGTAACAGAGTCTATGAAGACTCATAAATAGCCTAGGAAGGCTCAATAGAGTCAGGGATAGCCAAAGATAGCCTAGACAAGCTCAACAGAGTTTTTGAAGACTTAGAGATAGCCTAAAAAAACTTAGCAAAATGTATGAGGACTCAGAGATAACCTAGAAAAGGCTTAATAGAGTCTATGAAGACTCAAAAATAGCCTAGAAAGGCTCAAAGATAGTCGGGATCAAAAATAGATCAGAATAGAGCAAAAAACAAATAAAAAAAAAGATCGAAAGCATCTCTAAAGAACAAATCCAGAACATCCAGAACAGATCCAGATCACGGTAGGGCTGGGGAGAGCAGGGGAGGTGTCCTCTACTTGTTAATATATATCTCCCCTCCTATGATCCTGATCATCTCCACTCTTCGAACTCCCACGCTATGGACTTCTTTTTCTTGTTCCTCTCTCTCTCTCTCTCTCTCTCTCTCTCTCTCTCTCTCTCTCTCCTCACCACCAAACTACTCTCCAATTTTTCATCCAACGAGAAGAAAAAACCTCTACCTCTACCGCCAAGCTCTCCGTCTCTCCCTATCCTCGCTACCTCCAAACAAGTATTAGTAGGTAAAAAATCTTGAATGATGTCTAAAAAGAAGCAACTTGATATACGACGTGATAAACTATGTTTTCTTTTAGGAACTTATGTGAGGAAACAATTTCAGCACCAATTCTGATTCTCTGAAGATCTATACTAGTTTGACCTTTGGGTTATGTGTAATGCGCCTAAAATGTTGGCGCTTGACAATGTTTGACGAAATTCCTATAAGAGAAAAAGGCCCAAACAAATAAAAAAAGTTGCAAAAAGGAGGTGGGTGACCTGCACAAAACATTCTTGAATTTATATACCTAAAAAGAAGCAACTCAAAGGCGTTGGCAAATAGACTATGTTTTCATAGGAACCTGTGAGATAAAACCATTTAGCAGCAAGTCTTTTGATCTTCATAATTTATATGGACCTAGAACAATAAGAGGAGCAAAATTAACATTACTTTAGATGGAATAATTATGAAGCAACCTAACAGGAAATGAAGGTGGTGTAAAAATACAGGTTGTTGGAAAAGATGAGACTGTTCTTGGTGAAGCAGTCGTTGTTATTGACACTTAATAGCAGATGGACAAGATGTGAGGAGGTTCTGTCTTGTAACAAAGAGGAGGGTCTTGGGGTGGTCTGGAAGAGAGAGTGGACCAAAGTCCCTGCCTTCCATTAGAGAGCATATCTACTAAAATAATGCAAATTACTTTAGAGTTCATGGTCCAATGTCATGGCCTCTTATCGCTCCTCAAATTGATCCTAACCGTCTATGTATCAACCTTATCATAATCCAAGATCCTAATTATAATATTCTTCACTAAATTCGGCTACCCATACCCCTACAACCATAATAGATTTCATTAAATTCAATTTATTGTATTTTTAAAAATTCAAGTTGTGTTATTCAAAAATATTTTAGACTCATCTAATTATCTAGAGGAGCATGTGCTAATTTTTTTTTCTTTTAAAAGTTACTTAACAATTTTCCAAAGTTTAAATTTGATATAACTCCCAAGAGAAAAGCCACATGCTTTTTGCACGTGCGATAGATTTCTTTAATAAAACAACAGTGGATGACTGTGAATGAAGTAACTGTCAGACCCCAAGGTTAGGTTATATGTCCTAAATCAAGACTTACATTCACATTTAATAGAATTAGATTTTGGTCCCCCCAATTATCTCAAATTTGAGAAAACTCCCCCCACATCACATGATTTGCGCATTAGTCCCGCAAATTATTTCGGTTATTTCAAATTAGCTGCTCTAGTTAATTTGACCTCAACAAAAGTATTCTGTTTAAACTAACGGAATATTCTCTTCCTTCTCTCTACACTTTTTTCTAAAAAATGGTTTTGTTCTAAACCCAAACTCATTTAAAATGAATCTAAACCTTTTGAAGTGAGATAGAGTGAGAGAGAGTCTCTGATGCACTGGAGGGAGGGGGAGAGAGCTAATATCTAATAAAATCTAACTAGACTTGAGTTAATTTAGTAACAAAAAGTGGTAGAAGGGACTGATTTAAGTAACTTAAGTGATTTGAGGGACTAGGGTTTGAATCATATCATTTGGGGAACTCTTTTCAAATTTGACATGATTTGGGGGACCGATATCTTAAAACCCTAGAATTAATTAGTCTAAAACTTGCAGACAATGATTAAACCCAATAAAATTTTGTCCACAAAGAGCGTTCTAAGTTCTAACCTACCAAATCTACACTTGGTATGGATCACAATCGGGACCAACCTGGAATTGATTGGACCTTTGTCTGTTTAATCAGTTGGTTTAATCTATGTCCTCATGTCTCTGATCAGTTCTAGGTATGCAAGTCTGGTAATGCTAGTTTCTTTTGATATGAATAGTCATAAAGAGTAATAATAGGAAAATTTTTTTTGAAGAATTACTTGGAACAATGAGTTATTGGAAGTTCAAGTGAAGGAGAAGAAACCAATATTGATTTCATAGCTGCTGAACCATAGGTGCACCAATATATTTGTCAGAAGTTCCATGGCTGAGGTGCATGATACTTGCTATCTCAATCCTTGATGGACGATATTAGAAGGTTATTGAGGACACACAACCATACCCCTGCGAGGTTTGCACATGGCCTCCAGGGGCTTTGCTTTGGGCATTGTGAGTCCTGATCCCTCACTCATGTCCACCTTCTCCTTGCCAATTCGCTCCCACTCAAAGCACTGAATCAAAGCTGCCAAGGCCAAATCCACCACTTGCATTGCCATCGCTTCACCTGGGCAGCTTCGCCTCCCTAGCCCGAAAGGAAAATAGATCTTACTTGAATGGAATCTACCATCTTCAAACCTCTCAGGCTTGAACATTGTAGGTTCTGTCCAAATCTCAGGGTCTCTGTGTATTGCATAAGCGTTTGCGAATAAAATCGTTCTGCTTGGAATGCTGAAACCTTCAACTGTACACTCGTTGGATGACTCATGTGGTAGTAAGAGTGTACTGTTGGGAACAACCGAAGGGTTTCTTTGATGATTTTGTTGAGATAACTGAGATTTTGGGTATCGGAGTGGTCTACCAAACGATCCTGACCAACCTGCTTATCAATTTCCTCTCTGGCCTTCTGTAAAGCTTCTGGATGGTTGAGTAGAAGGGCCATTGCCCACTCCATTGTTCCGGATGTGCTGTGAGTCCCTGCTGCTATGAGACTCTTAACATTTGAACAAATATTGCACAAGTTAAAAAAATTCCTGTTATGTTAATTATCGATGCATTCTGAAAAATAAACACATAATTAAATGCATATATTTGACTGGCAATTCTTGCTAAGCAAACAAAATTGGCATGTGGGATATGCGTGCAACATACAAACTTGAAGATTTTATACGAAAACTGTTTGCCTGAAGAGCTAATTTGGACTCAAGCAGCGGGGCATGACAATAAACTAACATTTCTTCTGTTGTACGTAAAACAATAATTTCCCCAAGTTAGATTTTATAATGTGTCTGAGGTTGGGAAATGTAGAACAGAAGAAAATAAAATTAGACTATTCAGAAGGCTATGGATGCAAAATTCGCAACAGATAGCAGCATATTGCAATAGATAGCGTCAGCATAGTGCAACAGAAAGTAATGCACACAAATTTTATGTTCATGGAAGTGTCTTATAAAAGCTTTAGGGATTTGTGGGCAAGGTTTAAAGTTTTGATTGAGTTGATTTTTCATTCTTTTCTTGAGTCCTGCCTTGTCCTATGTAAAGAAAAATACCTCTGAATTTTTCTGGTGTGCAAAAAAACTGTGACATCCTTTATCACCAGTTAATGTGGTCACCTATACATTAGATGGTATTTTGATGGGGACGTTTTGAATGTACAGATCTCCATCTAGTAACTACACCCATCTAGTCTGACAATCTAGAGTGCTTATTTAATTATAAAAATAATATGAAGTTTAGGACTTGTTTAGATGAGATTTTGTTTTGGAAAAACTGCGATGAGCCCCACAAATGAAATTTTTTTAGAGAAAGCTGCAGGCTACAAGGTTTTTGACAGGGTTTTTTTTGTGTTTTTCTGTAGTTGTGAGAGAAAATATTGGCTCTCTTAACCTCTATTGTTTGCGGACCCCATTGTCTGTAGTTTGCTTTTGCGTTTTTCTCATCCAAACAAGGAAGTGTGAGAAAATTGTAGCACTCAAAGCAAATAGTTGCTTTCCAGCCGAATTTTTTTTTCCTTCAAACAAACAGCCTCTTCGGTAAAATCTAAGCTAATCTAGATCTTGTATGTAAGATAAAAAAAAACATATTTTATTTAGTTTATTAGTCACGAGTCCTGATGAGGGCATGTGACAAAATGTCAAATCGTTACCGGCATAATTTAAAGAGAAAATAACAACTTGTTAGGGGACTGTGATTTTGCCAGCTGTGGTCAGTGATTTAAGGTAAGGTGGAGGTTGAATTTATCCAGTCTAAAAAAAGGTGCTCCCACCTTTTAACAAAATTAAAAGAAAATAAGAACATAGAACAACGAGAATCATAACAAGAAGAAAATCAAATGATATGGCTAATGCTGCAATAGACTAAAAATCATTTTCTGGTTTCCATCAATTGGCTATTTTCTCCTTTCCTGTTTTGTCAACCATTATCTCTCTTGGTCGACCTTAGGAAGTAAGCAATTGACGTGGACTCTTAATCAAAGTTGACTTAATGATCAGAAAGATTATCACTGGTACATGTTGGAAAAAGGCTTATGATGATTTCAGATATCCATCTACTTTTTGATAAAACTCAGAGATCTGAAACAAGACACAGAAGAGGGGGAGGAGGAGAGAAATTTGAACTGAAACATACCAGTATCATTCCTTTGATAAGCTCATCACTGTAGTTCTCTGTGTCTGTCTCTTGCAGCGACAACAGAACATCGAGAACTGTTCTCTCCTCCTTTCCCCTTTCTCTTCGTCGCTCCTCTATCAGCTCTTGAAACAGTTGGTCCATCTCCTTCCCTAGCCTCATTAACCTGTTTTGAAGTCCTTTAAACCCAAACCATCTGAGAAATGGCAAGAAGTCCTGTGGGCTTGCTGCATCCAACTCATGAAACAGCTCTTCAATCATACCTCGAAACCGTTTACCTTCTTCTGGAACACAGTCTGTATTCACCCCAAAAAACCTCTTTCCTGCTATAATCTTCATTATTATATTGAACATCAGCTCGGAGAACTTGATCTTCATCTCCACCTTCATGAAGTTACCATCACCTCCATCTTTGAAGAGTTCTTTTATCATCAGCTTGATCTCTTCATTGAAAAGGTTAGATAGAGAGCGGATGCGGGCAGGGGAGAATATTGTTGGGTATTCTGCTTAACAAGAATCAATCTGACAA
Organism: Agave tequilana; assembly: GCA_038442645.1. Lineage (NCBI taxonomy): Eukaryota > Viridiplantae > Streptophyta > Magnoliopsida > Asparagales > Asparagaceae > Agave > Agave tequilana. The sequence continues at coordinate 118,698 of JAVJIF010008196.1, read as the reverse complement.
CTTATCAAGATCACTGAGATATCAACAATCTAATTGGCCAGGTCGGCAAATATCAGGTGGGAGGTTTTCCGTTCAAAGAACGTTCCTTAATTCAAGAACCACCTTTCAATTTCCTTCCTTGGTTTAAGCACCATTAGACTGAATCCAAGTCAGTCTCGATATACTGTAAAGTATATCCCCTGTATAAAGGATTTAATCCACTTATACAGTTTCACTTAGACTGAATCTAAGTCAATCTCGATATACTGTAAAGTATATCCCCTGTATAAAGGACTTAGTCCACTTATACAGTAATTGAAGTGAGGTACGCTTACAGCGAATCTCCTTAAGACAATTACGTCCCCCGCACCGGTGCTAACGGGATAATGGACGCTGGTCTCCCAAGATACAACACTTCTTCACGGTATTTGGATAGCACTACCAAATCACCGTACGGTCGAACCGTGGTCAACCAGTACCTACACAGGATTAGCAAAACAGCGGTATAACGACAAATTTCAAATGAATATTTGTCTTACTCTTTTGGAGGAACACCCACTGTTGAGGACGTAGGAAGGTTGAAGAATTTTGGCAGAATCTCCTTTAGGAAGTAGCTTCGGATTCCCACTTCACTTGGAAGTCGCGGATTCCCACTTCGTTGGAAGTCACTTCTGGAAGTCGTGGATTCCCACTTCGCACTTTTGGAAGTCGCTCTGGAAGACGAGGAGTCGCACTTCGCCGGAGCCCAGTTCAGATCGGAGTCAGAACTTATAGAGAGAGAGAGAGAGTTCTTTCAGAAGAGAGAAAGACTCTGATATTTGGTGTGTCTGAGAATGAACCCCTGGGGCGCTTTTTATAGCGCTCCGGAGGGGTATTCTCGTCCGCCAATTCCCAACAGTTGCGACGGTTCGGACAGAACCGTCGCAACCGACCAACCGCTCTGTCGGTTTTCCGACAGCGGTTGGCGAACGGTCGGATCCGTTCGCGCGGGCGGACACCCGTTGGAGTTTCGAAGTTTCTCTTCCGCGGGCTGATTCAAAAGGAGAACCAGGTAGGAATGGTCCAGGTCCAGGTCCAGGACCACGGACCACGGACCAGGACCCAGGACCCAGGCCCAGGCCCCAGGCCCCAGGCCCGAGCCCGAGCCCGAGCCCGAGCCCGAGCCCGGCCCGGCCCGGCACCGGCACCGGCGCCGGCGCCGGCCGGCCGCCGCCGCCGCCGCCAGCGGCGGCGCGCGTGCGCGCACGTACGCATGTACGTGTATAGTTCCCTCCAATTCGCGCGCGAAAACTCCAAGTACCCAAAGGGCACACCCTTTGGTCTCATTTTTTCTCTATTTATACCCCATATACTTCCATCACATGGCCAATGTGGGACTAAATGCTTGTAGCTAAATTTAGTCCCTTTTGGCTTTGAATTAGGCAATCTTTGGACTTGAATATCTCATTCATTCGAAGTCGGAATTGAACATGTAAATATACCACGTTCATCACAAATGGAAGGAGAACACACTCCAACCATCATCCGGTTGATTTGATCAACGGATCTCGCCATAATTCATCTCGAAGATTCAGCTTTATTTTCTTCAATTCCAACAATCCCCCCAATGAATGAAGAATTCAAGGAAATGACACACAAAGAGACTGACTCTATTGTGTAAGGTACTTTAGAAAAGAAACTGCATAAGGATAGGTGAACTAGGTCTTGAACCTTCCATAGTGAAAGCTTTATCGGACTTACTGGCTAATCAGTGAACTAGGTCTTGAACTGTTAGCCGTTAGTGTAAGCCAAGTCAATAAGCTTCACACAGTGACTTTCCAAATCAACTTTGGTTCTCTGTTGTGTCCGTTTTGGCCCTGGACATTCTTGGTTTCAGAGAGTATCTTTAGGGAATAACAGCCTCCATAGAGATTCCCAAAGAGCCGACCCAACTCTATACTCACATAGGTGATGGACCTATGAAGAGTAGTCTACTCTACTCCACTTGTTTAGAAACAAGATATAGGCATCATTAAAAGCGTTAAGCTTATCCTTAACCCACTTGTAGACAAGCACTTATGTGCACCTTAGGAATGGATTGGAGTCAAGCTCCCAAGTGCTTACTTGCTGAGTCAATCATAACTAGTTTTTCCTCTTGAACTTAGTCCGTGGGATCTCCAGTCGCTAAGTGAGGTTTCCATTAAGCTGACTCGGTAAGGTTAGGCTTTTAGACCCATTCCCCTCGATGCGCAGTTTATACGCTCTCCATTTAAACCTTTAGTAAGCGGATCCGCTAAATTATCCTTTGACGATACAAAGTCAATAGAGATAATTCCATTTGAGAGCAACTGCTTCACGGTATTATGTCTACGACGAATATGTCTAGACTTACCGTTGTATATCACATTTTGTGCCCTAGATATAGCTGCTTGATTGTCGCAGTGTATACATATAGCGGGCACTGGCTTTTGCCATAACGGTATATCTTCTAAGAATTGTCGAAGCCATTCTGCTTCTTCTCCAGCCTTATCTAAGGCTATGAATTCCGATTCCATAGTGGAACGAGCAATACATGTTTGCTTAGAAGATTTCCAAGATACCGCTGCTCCTGCTAGAGTAATACGTATCCGCTAGTTGATTTTGATTCCTCAGAATCTGCAATCCAATTAGCATCACTGTATCCTTCCAGTACAGGAGGATACTTTCCATATCTCAAGGCATATTCCTTGGTATGTGATACGTAACCTAATACTCGTAGTAGAGCGGTCCAGTGTAGATCACTAGGATTACTAGTATATCTACTCAACTTGCTTACAGCGTAAGCAATATCGGGTCTAGTACAATTCATTAAATACATTAGACTTCCGATAATCTGAGAATACTCCAACTGGCGTATTCCAGTTCCTGTATTCTTATGAAGGTGGATGTGTGGGAGAAAAGGATTTGTATTCTCTTTTATCCCATGATCCTTGAATCTTTCTATCATCTTATCCACGTAGTGAGATTGAGATAGACTGATTCCATCTGGTGTTCTAGTAATTTTAATTCCTAAAATTACATCAGCAACCCCCAGATCCTTCATATCAAAACAGTTGGATAACATTCTTTTAGTGGACTTAATAATCTCAATATTAGTCCCAAGTATCAACATGTCGTCTACATAAAGACAGACAATGATACATGCATCTCCAACTGTTTTCGTGTAAACACACTTATCGCATTCATTGATAGTGAATCCATCTTTGATCATGACACTATCAAATTTCTCATGCCATTGTTTTGGAGCCTGCTTTAAACCGTATAAGGATTTTACCAATTTACACACCTTGTGTTCTTGGCCCTTGACTTTAAATCCTTCTGGTTGCTCCATATATATTTCTTCATTTAATTCACCATTTAAGAATGCAGTCTTGACATCCATTTGATGGATATCTAAGTTGTGCAATACTGCAATCGCAATCAACATCCGAATGGACGTTATTCTTGTTACTGGTGAATATGTATCGAAGTAGTCAAGTCCTTCTTTTTGCCGATAACCCTTGGCTACTAATCTAGCCTTGTACTTATCGATAGATCCATCGGGTTTTAATTTTCGTTTGAAAATCCACTTACACCCAATTGGTTTACTTCCAGGAGGCAAGTTTACCAATTCCCAAGTATGATTACTTAGTATGGATTCTATTTCGCTATTTATAGCTTCTTTCCACATTTGTGCTTCTGGGTTTGACATAGCCTCTTTAAATGTTTGAGGCTCGCTCTCAATAGCGTATGCTATGAAATCTGGACCAAAAGATTTTGAGATTCTAGATCTCTGACTTCTTCTTGGTTCAATTTCCGCATTAACATTCGGTTCCTCGGGGCTTTCGTCCCTGAACGCCATCTCGTGTGTTCTTTTCCCAGAAGTCTTATCTGCTTCCCGTTTGTACGGAAAGATGTCTTCAAAGAACACAGCATCTCGAGATTCGATAATCATGTTTACATGAATATCTGGTATTTCTGATTTATGAACCAGAAACCTATAGGCACTACTATTCAAGGCATAGCCTATGAATATGCAGTCTATAGTTTTTGCTCCCAACTTAGTCTTTTTGGGTAATGGTGCCAGCACCTTTGCAAGGCACCCCCACATTTTGAGGTAATGGTAGGAAGGTGTCCTTCCATGCCATAACTCGAATGGTATAAGACCAAGTTTCTTGTGGGGTACTCTATTTAGAATATGATTTGCAGTTAATAGAGCTTCCCCCCACAAGTTCTGCGGAGCTCCAGAACTTACGAGCATGGAGTTAACCATCTCCTTCAAAGTTCTGTTCTTCCGTTCAGCAATTCCATTCTGCTGAGGAGTGTATGGTGCTGTAGTTTGATGTATTATACCAAAACTAGCACATAACTCACTAAAATCATTTGATTCATATTCTCCGCCTCTATCGGATTTTAGAATCTTGATTTTCTTGTTGAGTTGATTCTCAACTTCGGCTTTATATGTTGTAAACATATTTATTGCCTCATCCTTACTGTTCAAAGATACACATAACAGTATCTTGTACAGTCATCGATAAAAGTAATGAAATACTTTTTACCGCCTCTAGTTGGCATAAACTTCAAGTCACATAGATCGCTATGAATTAACCCTAAAGGTTCTGTATTTCGATCTATTGAGTGAAATGAATTTTTAGCCAACTTGGCCTCACACAAACCTCACACTTGCGAATTTCTTCCAAGTTGAGTTTAGGAATATATCCCAGATTAGACAAGTTTTTCAAAGACTTGTAATTTACATGCCCTAATCTAGCATGCCACAGAATAGGAGACTCAAGCAAATAAACAGAAGATTTTCCTTTTATTAGCTTTGGGTACAAATACACGGACTTTTTATCAACCACTGCAACATTGGCTTTAAAAAGTCCATCAACAAGATAGCCCTTTCCCACATACATCCCTCCCTTAGTAAGTACAAATTTGTCAGATTCAAATACAATTCTAAATCCTTTCTTACTAAGTATAGATCCGGAAATCAGGTTCTTTCGGATGTCTGGAACATGAAGGACATCGTTAAGAGTAAGCTCTTTGCCCGATGTCCACTTCAGGATGACCTTGCCCTTTCCTTCAACCTTTGAGGAAGCTGAATTACCCATGAATAATTGCTCATCTTGCTCTAGCCTTTGATATTCTGAGAATAACAATTTCTCCGAGCAGATGTGCCTGGTAGCTCCCGTGTCTACCCACCAGTCTTTGTTATTGGTTGTCAGATTTACTTCTGACACCACAGCAGAAAGATTTGGTGATTCATGGTTGGTCATGTTGGCCTGTGGGTGGCTTTTCTTGTTCTTCTTTTGACGGCTGCGGCATTCATTTGCTTTGTGACCTTCTTTGTTGCAGATGTAACAGGTCCCTTTGAAGCGCATGGTTCTGCCGTCTTGAGCCTTGCCTTTGTACCCCTGGGAAGGCTTCTTCCTCTTCAAGCTTTTGGAAGTAGATGCTTTCCCCTTTGAGTCCTCGATCACATTTGCTTTTGCTTCGTAGGAGTTCTTGCTGCTCCTTTTCTCGGACTTGCGGTTGTCCTCCTCTATACGAAGCCTCACAATGAGATCCTCCAACTTTAGCTCCTTTCGCTTGTGCTTCAGGTAGTTCTTGAAGTCTCTCCACGCAGGGGGGAGCTTCTCCACGATGGTTGCAACCTGAAAAGTTTCAGGAAGAATCATACCTTCGGCCTCTATCTCGTGCAAGATAAGTTGGAACTCTTGCACCTGACTGATGACAGTCTTGCTATCCACCATTTTGTACTCCAGAAATCGTCCAACGACGAACTTCTTGGTACCAGCATCTTCAGTCTTGTATTTCTTGTCAAGACTGGCCCATAATTTCTTTGCCGTAGTGATTGGACTGTAGACGTTATAAAGAGAGTCATCCAGTCCATTAAGAACATAATTTCGGCAAAGGAAATCACCTTGCGTCCAAGCATCGACTGCAAGGACTGAGTCCCGATCAGTTCCGGGTTCTGGTGGATCCTCCTGCAGGAATTTGGCCAGATGTAGAGTGGTCAAGTAGAAGAGCATCTTCTGTTGCCACCTCTTGAACTCTGTGCCATCAAACTTTCCTGGCTTCTCCGGCTTCGGGTTAGGAAGTGGAGTTGGCATCAAACCTTGGAGCGGTATGTTTGTTGCCTTGCTGGAGGTATCTTGATTTGTCTCAGACATTTTTTCTGCAAGTTCAAGCAGAACAGAAGTGAGAAACAATAATTGTCTTAAGATTGTTGGGTATTCTGCTTAACAAGAATCAATCTGACAACTTATCAAGATCACTGAGATATCAACAATCTAATTGGCCAGGTCGGCAAATATCAGGTGGGAGGTTTTCCGTTCAAAGAACGTTCCTTAATTCAAGAACCACCTTTCAATTTCCTTCCTTGGTTTAAGCACCAATTAGACTGAATCCAAGTCAGTCTCGATATACTGTAAAGTATATCCCCTGTATAAAGGATTTAATCCACTTATACAGTTTCACTTAGACTGAATCTAAGTCAATCTCGATATACTGTAAAGTATATCCCCTGTATAAAGGACTTAGTCCACTTATACAGTAATTGAAGTGAGGTACGCTTACAGCGAATCTCCTTAAGACAATTACGTCCCCCGCACCGGTGCTAACGGATAATGGACGCTGGTCTCCCAAGATACAACACTTCTTCACGGTATTTGGATAGCACTACCAAATCACCGTACGGTCGAACCGTGGTCAACCAGTACCTACACAGGATTAGCAAAACAGCGGTATAACGACAAATTTCAAATGAATATTTGTCTTACTCTTTTGGAGGAACACCCACTGTTGAGGACGTAGGAAGGTTGAAGAATTTTGGCAGAATCTCCTTTAGGAAGTAGCTTCGGATTCCCACTTCACTTGGAAGTCGCGGATTCCCACTTCGTTGGAAGTCACTTCTGGAAGTCGTGGATTCCCACTTCGCACTTTTGGAAGTCGCTCTGGAAGACGAGGAGTCGCACTTCGCCGGAGCCCAGTTCAGATCGGAGTCAGAACTTATAGAGAGAGAGAGAGAGTTCTTTCAGAAGAGAGAAAGACTCTGATATTTGGTGTGTCTGAGAATGAACCCCTGGGGCGCTTTTTATAGCGCTCCGGAGGGGTATTCTCGTCCGCCAATTCCCAACAGTTGCGACGGTTCGGACAGAACCGTCGCAACCGACCAACCGCTCTGTCGGTTTTCCGACAGCGGTTGGCGAACGGTCGGATCCGTTCGCGCGGGCGGACACCCGTTGGAGTTTCGAAGTTTCTCTTCCGCGGGCTGATTCAAAAGGAGAACCAGGTAGGGAATGGTCCAGGTCCAGGTCCAGGACCACGGACCACGGACCAGGACCCAGGACCCAGGCCCAGGCCCCAGGCCCCAGGCCCGAGCCCGAGCCCGAGCCCGAGCCCGAGCCCGGCCCGGCCCGGCACCGGCACCGGCGCCGGCGCCGGCCGGCCGCCGCCGCCGCCGCCAGCGGCGGCGCGCGTGCGCGCACGTACGCATGTACGTGTATAGTTCCCTCCAATTCGCGCGCGAAAACTCCAAGTACCCAAAGGGCACACCCTTTGGTCTCATTTTTTCTCTATTTATACCCCATATACTTCCATCACATGGCCAATGTGGGACTAAATGCTTGTAGCTAAATTTAGTCCCTTTTGGCTTTGAATTAGGCAATCTTTGGACTTGAATATCTCATTCATTCGAAGTCGGAATTGAACATGTAAATATACCACGTTCATCACAAATGGAAGGAGAACACACTCCAACCATCATCCGGTTGATTTGATCAACGGATCTCGCCATAATTCATCTCGAAGATTCAGCTTTATTTTCTTCAATTCCAACAAATATTTCTACAGTGGCTATGCGTCGGAGGCTGCGCAAGGTGGGCCCGTAGGAAGCTGCGGCAAGGGAAGTGTAGTTGTAGGAGATGTATCTTCCATGTGGGAGATGGGGCCTATTTGCAAAGGTGATGTCGTTCTTTGTGAAGCATTCATCAACTGCTGACGGGGACGAGATGACAAGAACTGGGTGGGAGCCAAAGCGGAGGAGGAGGACGGCACCGAAGCGGTTGGAAAGGCGACAGAGAGCGCGGTGGAGGGGGAGGGAAAGGAGGTGGAGGTGGCCGATGATGGGGAGAGAGGGGGGACAAGGCGGGATGTTCTTTAGGTTTCGTTTGGATTTGAAGAAGTGGATAGAGATGATGATGATGAGAAAGGTTGGGAGAAGGAAAGGCTGGACAGAGTGCAGGATGGCCATCTTTCTTGTTTGTGAAACTTTCGACAAACTGCAATCTATGAACTAGTCCACAAAGCAAGTAATATTTACTAGCCACGTGCGATTGCACGTGACATCGTCTCCTTTTAACATGTTGGCAGTTCATTTATGTTAGCGGATGGGCGATGGGAGTTGGGATGTCATTTGTCATGGAGGACCTACACCTAACTGGAGGATGGTGCAGAATTATTGTTGCTTTTCAAGAAGAAGATGTATTTCTGCTCTTAACGTCTCCCTTTATTTTTCTCCTCATTCACTCAAAACAAGAAAATATTATGTCTATCTCCATTATTAAAAAAAGAGTGCTGCCTGGGCATCTGGCTGCTTTCATTTGAGCAGCCATCGTCATTTATCTATTATTATTATCTTAAAGAAGTGGGTGATTCTGCGTACAATTCTTTTTGCAAAGTTAAATTTGCAAAAAGAACAATCAAAACCGAGAGTCTAAATTGATCTGATGAAGTTGTAGTTTACGTGCATTGGTGTCACGCCCCGTTTTTTAAAATATGCGGAAACGGAGTCGCGACGAAGGTCGGCGACATATGTACGCGAGAAAAATATCCCATGCATGTACGCTAAGCCTAAAGTAACCTGAACAAGTTATAAAATCTACTACGATAAATCAATATCGCTGCAATATGACATATAAATATCTAACACAATAATAGCAGATGAATAAAGGAAAGAAATGGTAACTGGACATGATATAGGTAAAATTAGGAAATAATATGAATAAAAGAGTAAGAATATCTATAATAAAAAAAAAAGACTCCAGCTCCTCGTAACACATGTAATCCTCTCCAAATACCTAATCAGCAATAAATAATCACAGATCTGGATATGCAAATATAGGGAGTCAGAACTCCTAGTGAATGTGTAAGAATAAATTGAAAAGTGCATGTGCATATAACATGTGAGCATAGAAAGAAAATATATATACCGGAATAAGAAATTGCTTGAATAAAATAAATAAATAGTAATGTGGATAGCACACAGTAGAGTATGTGTCCAGTCAGGTATTCAATAAGGTGTTTATCACCATCTATAAATCAAGTGGGTAGAGTCAGTCAGTATCAGAGTCAGATGTCCAATCAGGTCAGGTGTAACATCGGGTGTCCAACATACATATATGTATCAGATAAAGACAATCAATTACAGTACCTTATTATTTATTATGTCAGCGAATACCAATTGTCACCTGTAATAGACACATCCTATACTACACCTATCATACGTGTCAATCGGGGTCCTAAGTTATTGAAACTGATCGGTTGGAGACATTGTTCATGTTTTAGGCGAGTCTCGTACATACCCGAAACTACGGCCCAGACTCCTGGTGCTGAGCGAGGCCCTACCGCAAGGTAGTCAGGAACATGTATAACATGTATAACAGGAATAAGAACAGGATGGGGTGTCAGCCATCCCCCGGGAACCCTGCAGTGGAACCTCTTTCGGCTGCGCAACCTGTATCGTAGGTCTACCCAAAATACAGACGCTGTCTCCTCCATCAATTTTCTCAATCCTAGTGTAAGTTGTTTATTGTCATGTTATTAGCTTATCAATTTATTTAATGAGCATGTTACTTAGATCACTAGGATAACTCGATGCGTAACAACGTCAACATGTGTAATCAGAATACCGGTATAACAGGATATATAATATCAGTGAACAGGATACCAGTATAATAGGACATGTAACAACTATAACATGAAAGTGTTGTTACCGTATACAATATTTTCCCAGCAATTATGGTAACATGGACAATATAGTTATCAGGTAAATGTCATGTATAATCAGCCAAGTTCTTCAGGTAAATCATGATATTCAGAATAAGTAATGACTTGTTGGCATGAATAGAATAATCCGGGCAAAATATTTAATCAACTCAGATCCTCAAAGTCATCGATATATTAAAGTTCCTATATATAAAATACATACTCATGTATATCCAACCAATCATCACTATCCAATCTTAATTAAGACCATCATACACTCTCACTTCCATTAAGTTCAAGCACAAGATCCATAAATCCAAGTAACTAGTCAATTATGTATATACATGCCACTAGGTCAGGTCAACCCAATCTACGCCTACTCCTCAAGCAATATGGAATCTAAGATGCCTCTACGTCTGATAATTAATATCAACAAGATATCAATACTCAAACAATATAATTAGGGGTAAAATAGGGAATACTCACAACTACGGATCCAACTACATCAATCTCATCAGAACACCGATCAAAATCTCTGAAACGAACACCAATCCTCATGTCATTCAATTCTAACTTTAATTAACTCCATATTAGTCCAAGTATCAGAAGATCAGTCTTTTAATAAGGTAACTTCATATATAATACACTCTCAGAATATAATGAATTCTCATCTAACTTATCATCAAGTACATGAATATCAAGTCTGATAATTACTCCACATAAAATATGAATTTTTAATCTCAATCATGAGCCAATCAATCTCAAGATCAATCAATTTATATTCTAAGATTTATCACAATTAAATCTGAATTCGAAACGGTTACACATGAAATGACATAAGTCCCATATCACAATACTAAGATCTAACCATATACATATGATGCTCAATATTAATAAGGTAACATCAAGAACTACCAAGTACTCCAAGTACCACTAAACATATAAGAAACTAATACCTGACAATTTAGCCCTCATCGACTCACCAATCATCAACATGTAATTATTTTGCAAATTTCAATTCACCAAATAATTGTCCGATAAATACTACACATAAGTGATGCTATCTGTCTTCAAAGGGCGTGTTTGGTTGCAAGGAAGTGGGCGGAAGTAAGGAAATGGAGAAGTATAATTGCTCACTTTCTTATCTATCCAAACACTGGAAAAGGAAGATAAGAAAATCTCTTTTCCTTTTCTCTTTTACACAACCATTTCCTCACTTTCAGATTGCTACAATTAATTTTGTGGTCATGTAAATCTCATTTGTAATAAGTTGTAACACAATACAGTTAATTTTTTGATCATGTAAATCTCACTTGCATTTTAATTACAGTCTATTTTTTATTTTTTAATTAATTTTTATTTTAATATTAATTTGCGGTCAACTTTGTGGTCAACTTTTCCACTTCCACTTCCACATTATCATCCAAACATCAAAAAGACATAACATTTTCTAAACCACACTTCCCAACAACATCTAAACATAGGAAAACTTACTAACAAATTCTCAAGTTCCAAAGGGAATTATTACCACTTCCTCACTTTCACCCTTAACCAAATAGGCCCAAATATGAACTAGATCAGTCAATCTATAAATCGAAACAAGTCACAGTCCAAGGTTATACCACAACTAGTCCTGAGCATTGATAACGTCAAACAACTAACACATGAAAAGATACTGAATGGCACTCAAGTAAGTTATATAATCAAAGTGAACACTCACTGGTACCTCATGAAATGATACGTGTAATCATATTGGTATAATAAGGCAGATGGTCACATGAAATAAAACAAGCAACACATATATATTTCTGACAATGGTGAATGAGGAAAATAATACTCACATATATCATCTCAGAAAATTTTAGTAGCATAATTACATAACAACATAAAATTATTTATCACAAAATCCTTGTTTAACTGAAGGAGAAAAAGAACACTCGCCTGAACTCGATCCCCAGTCCAAAGCACTGAAATCATAAGATCCTGATAAATCTACATAGTTCATTCCAATAGAAATTATTAGAAGTTTTAAAAAGATTTCTACTTGGGAGTTTTAAGGAGTTTTAATCTTGATTAATTAGTTGGGGGTTAGGATTATGGTCCTCTGGGTCTAATGAATTTAGTAGGTTTAGTTTAAACCAATTTTTTAATTTTTTTGTTGGATTTTTAATAGGCTTTAAACCATTAAAATGCTTAACGAGTCTGAATTTATCATTAAGAAAAATGACTTTAAAGTGGGTGGTTTGAGTTAATTTATGTTGCTATTTATCTAAAATTTTTATCATAGAAAGTAAAATTATTGTAGACTATTGTTTATATTTTTCTCTATTTTTTGATATTTTTAGCTAATTATTTTTTATTGTGCAATTCTTCTTTCTTTCTTCCTTTCTTTTTTTTTTCCTTTTTTTTACATCGAGCAGCCAGGCCCAGGCGAGGCCCAGGCCTGGTCCGGAAATTTTCTTTTAGTTTTTTTTTTTAACAGGGGCCCAAGGCTCTGTGCTGCGGCCCAGTCGGTTTGGCCTTGGCCATGCCAGGCCAGCCCTGGGCCAGGCTGGCCCTGCCTAGGCCGGGCGGAGTCTGGGCCCAGGCTGGGACGCACAGACTTGCACGGTCTGTGCAGTAGGCCGAGAGCAGCGACAATTAAAAATTTTTTTTTGTGAAAACCTTGGCTGTAAAATTTAGAAAAATATGTAAATTAAGATGTGGTTTGGTACATTCTCATGTATATTTTAGTTGGATTTTTGATTGAGTTTTTGATGTACAAAATTATTCATGGAAATTATAGTATAGACATGATTTTAATAAACTATTTATATCAATAAATTTTGAGAAAATAGATTACTTATTTCGATTTGATCTTTCCTAGCATGTTCCTCAATTTTTGCACTTCGAGATTCCTTTTTATTCATGCTTTGCTTGAGAAAAAAAGAAAGAAGGAGGTGGGGAGAGTTGAGTCATGGTTTTTCTTTGGAGGTAGAAAAAAGTAGTTTAGGCTTTTTATAGGTTATTAGGGATTTAAAAATCTGAATTTCAGTTAAATTCAAACTATTTGACTTAGTAGTTAGGATAGAATTAATTAAGATTATGATTTTAAAAATAAGATTTGGATTTGAGTAAGTTAGGATAGATATGATTATTGTTAGGATTTAGATTAGGATTAGTTAAGATTTATAAAAAGATTTGATAGGATTTGGATTAGGGTTGGGTTTTGGGTTGTAGATTATAAGGTTGGTGGGTTTCGGGTTTAGATAAATAGGTATGTGGAAAAGAATCAAGGAGGAAAAATAATAATTCAGGCAATAATATTAATAATAACAATGATGATAAATAATAATAAGATTTAACCAAATAATAATAGAAATAAACAATTATTATTAAAATACTAATAATATAACTCTAGTAATAATAATCAACAACAATAATACCAATACTTAATAATAATATTAATAACAATAATAGTTAATAATAATTAAAATAACCATAAAAATAGCAATAATAATTATAATCATAATGAAACGCTCAATACTAAGAATAATAATAATAAAATAATCAGTAAAATAAATAAATGCTTCTGACATAATAAAATAATGCAGTATTTTAGACCAAGGATATTACATTCTACCCACCTTATAAAAATTTTGTCCTCAAAATTTCGATAAAGCAGGGAAGGAGAAGATAAAACTTTCATGCCGCTTCTCACTGTATCATGGGTCCACCACGCTTCCGCTGCGCGCTCTGATCTCTGTTACCAGCTTCAGAATGGAGTGACCAATTCCAAGAGACAAAATCAGGAAATGAAATCGGGAAGAAGAATAAGAATCAAGATGGAATCAAGATCACTCTAGAAGAAGAGTTGGAATCTAGATTACCCTGGAAGAAGAGATATAAACAGGAATATCAAAGATTCAAGAAATGGATTTCCAAAAGAGAGGATTAATTTCAAATGGAGTCAATATCATTATATGGATAGTATATGTATATTGTAGTATAACTATACCTCGTTTCAAGTTACCAGTAAGAATCAGGTCTTCTTTGAGTAAACTTGGCTCAAACATGATATCAAGGAAGCCCTGTTAATTTTAATCTAATCGGAAACCTTGCTCAGATACCAACAAAACCCTGTCACGCCCCGCTTCTCAAAATACGCGGAAACGGAGTCGCGACGAAGGTCGGCGACGTATGTACGTGAGAAAAATATCTCACACATATACGCTAAGTCTAAAGTAACCTGAACAAGCTATAAAATTTACTATGATAAATCAATATCACTGCAATATGACATATAAATATCTAACACAATGATAGCAGATGAATAAAGGAAAATAATGACAACTGGACATGAATAGATAGAATCAGGAAATAACATGAATAAAAGAGTAAGAACACCTATAATCAAGAAAAGAGAGACTCAAACTCCTCGTAACGCATGTAATCCTCTCCAAATACCTGATCAGTAATAAATAACCACAGATCTGGATATGCAAATACAGGGAGTCAGAACTCCTAGTGAATAAGTAAGAATAAACTGGAAAGTGCATGTGCATATAACATGTGAGCAGATAAAGAAAATATCTTTATCAGAATAAGAAATGTCATGAATAAGTAAATAAACAATAATGTGGATAGCATACAGTAGAGTATGTATCCAGTCAGGTATTCAATCAGGTGTCTATCACGATCTATAAATCAAGCTGGTAAAGTCAGTCAGTACTAGAGTCAGATGTCCAATCAGTTCAGGTGTAACATGGGGTGTCCAACATACATACATGTATCAGGTAAAGACAATCAATTACAGTACCTTATTATTTATTATGTCAGTGAACACCAATTGCCACTGTAATAGACGCATCTCATACTACGCTTATCACATGTGTCAATGGGGGTCCTAAGTTATTGAAACTGATTGGTTGGAGACATTGTCTATGCTTTAGGCGGGTCTCGTACATACCCGAAACCACGACCCAAACTCCTGGCGCTGAGTTATGCCCTACCGCAAGATAGTTAGGAACATGTATAATAGGAACAAGAACAGGACGGGGTGTCAGTTACCCCCTGGGAACCCTGTAGTGGAACCTTCTTTCGGCTGCAAATCCTATATCCTAGGTCCACAAAAATACAGACGATGTCTCCTCCATCAACTTCCCCAATCCCAGTGTAAGTTGTTTAATGTCATGTTATTAGTTTATCAAGATTATTTAATGAGCATGTGTTACTTAGATCACTGGGATAACTCGATGGGTAACAACGTCAACCTGTGTAATCAGGATACAGGTATAACAGGGTATATAATGTCAGTGAATAGGATACCAGTATAACAGGACATGTAACAAGTATAACAGGAAGGTGTTGTTACCGTATACAATATTTTCACAGCAATTATGATAACAAGGACAATATAATTATCAGGTAAATGTCATGTATAATCAGTCAAGTTCTTGAAAGTACACCTAGAGGGGGGTTGAATAGGTGTACGGCTAATCTAATGACAAATAATGCGAAATTAAAAACTAATTGCAACACACTTAGTGTAACCAAAGAGTATAGCCGAATTCCTGGTGAAGGGCTCTAGACTAACTCCTCTTGATTCCTCTGAATAAGAGTTGAGGTGCTATATGAAGCTCTCTTGGTTTAACACAAGTATGGCACACAAACAAATCCAAACATATAAATGATATGAACAATATGAAATGATGCAAGACACAATATAAGGGAGAGAGAGTTTAGAGATAGTGGATCAAACGCAAACACCAAGATATGTTTCGAGGTTCGAGCACCCAGCTCTACGTCCCCGCCTTCACACAGAAGGATTTTCACTATATCGTCCACACAGGACTTCCCACACAGGGAACCTCCATTGAGGATTTGGGCAAATACAATTTGGGAGTACACAACTCCTCTCTCAACAAATGCCTCTCACTAGAGGCAAGGCACAAAGCCAACACAATATCAACCTCTCACTAGAGGGATACCAACAAACTCAATCACCTCTACACTTAGAGGGATAATCACAATCCAATGCACAACCTCCTCTACACTTAGAGGGCAAGGCACAAAGCCACAAGCAAATGGATGAATACAACTCTTTGTGGTTTCAACAAACCACAAACCAATTTTCTCACTAAACAAGATCCTAATAGATAGGATAGATATGATAAGCTCAAGTGTGAGAAAATAAAGAGTTTGGAAATCAAAAACACAAAGAAAGACTCTTGGGAAAACTTCTAGAATAGCTATAGAAATGGATCAAAAACCAATCCCAAAGACTTCTCCTTTTCTTGATTTTTTCACCCTTTTAAAACAAATAAAGATCAAATCTTTTGGAACTAAAACTCTTTTAAAAATTTGCTGAAAGATAGAAAATTTTGCTCTTAAAATTCTTGGTGAAAACAGCTCAAGAATGGGGTATTTATAACCTCCACAAAATTCTACCCGTTGCAATCTGGAAAAGCCCAGATTGCCCCTCCGATCGACCGGCCAACGGTCATATTTATGACCGTTGACCACCTGTCGACCAGCTGGTCGACCGGACACTGGAAACAGAGAGCAGAGCCCTCTGCCGGTCGACCGGGCGGTCGACCGGGGCCATTTCCAGAGAGCAGCTCTCTGGCGGTCGACCGGGCGGTCGACCGGCCCTCCCAGCTTGGGCTGCGTGCACGTTCTGTGCACGTCGGTCGACCAGACCGATCGACCGACTTCTGCCTCGGTCGACCGTTCCGGTCGACCGGCAGACAGCCAGTCCAGAATTATAGGGATTAAAAACTTGTCTATTTTGACTTCTAAAAAATCCCATAAAATCACATAAATTTCACAAAAATAAGTTCTTGTTATATCGTTGAAATACAAATATGTGTGACAAAAATTCAACACATATATTAAACAATTTGAACCATTTTTGTGTTTATGAAAATTTGCCTTAAACAAAAAACGGTATTTTCTAGAAACCAAACTTCTAAAGGAAAATACGATTTTTCTATAAATTTGTATAAATACAAAAACATGATATTGAAACAACTTTGAAGCATATTGTATATGGATAGAATCCAATATACATGAAGGATATTATATCGATGTTTTTGATATTAAATCTAAAAATAAGTTTTGTTTAAATACAAAACTCCAAACTCATGAAATAGACTATCAAAATAAGTTTTTCTAAATAGATGAAGCATAGATGTATATAGATCAAATCTAAAATACATTAAACCATATAAACTTGTTTTGATTCTATCTATTCATGAAAACCATATATATGAAAAATCGAAACCGGTTAAACCAAAAACCAAACATGAAACTTTAAACTTGTGTGTGTATTGTGAACTTGAGCATATCAACACTATATATTTTTAACGCAAGATCTAAACCAATCTTAAACTAAACAAACAGATGTCTTCTTGTAGAACTCCGTCTCCAAGTCGACTCGATCCAAAACCGATCCAACGAGCTTGACTCCAACCGAGTGCTAGATGCGATCTCGACGCTCGAGCTCTTGAATCAATATGTGAAAGCTCCAAAACACCTTTGTTGAAGCTAATCACCTACTAATATCTTGGTTAAATATCTAAAACTAAATATCACAAGATTATTAGTAAATAATAACTACATGAGTTAATCATCATCAAAACTAGAGTGAAGGGCCTCTGGGCCAACAATCTCCCCCTTTTTGATGATGACAAAACTCATGGAGTTATATATGCATGGATTAAAGTTAAACTTCATAGAAGCTCCCCCTTAACTCGTGCATAGCAATAAACAATAAAGATATGTAATGAATGCTCAATATAGATATGCATAAACATGCATAAAATAAGGAAATGAAACAAACATGATCCAATGAAATAAACATGCTCTTGATACCAATTTTAAAATAAAAATGTTTTTAAAAAATGTTGCTCTTGATACCAACAAATGCTCTTGATACCAACAAAAGATGATCTTGATACCAATGGTAAGAGATAACAAATTTAAATAAACATGCATATTAAACAAGAAGTAAACATGCATATTAAACTCCAAAATATCTCTCCCCATTTTTGTCAATTCATCAACAAAGGGGTACAAACAATAAAGGGCATAAATAATATTTTCTCCCTTTTTTGCATAAATCAAACAATAAAGGTATATATGCTATATACATTCATGAAGAGGAGAGACGTGGAGTTAACTCCCCCTGCATACATGCATTTATATGAAAAAAGATGACTAAACCCTAACCACATAAAGTATAATATACAATGTATAAAAGGAGATGTGAAGCTCCTACTACACACGTGTAAGACATAAAGAAGAGCGGTTAAACTCCTCAATATGAGATACACTCAACATGAATATATATATATATATTATATATATATATATATATATATATATATATATATATATATATATATATATATATAGAGAGAGAGAGAGAGAGAGAGAGAAGATGTTAAGCTTCCCTTGCATATAAGCAATACAAATCAAAATATTATGATACCAATTGAAAAATATATCAATTTAGTATGAAGGTATACATCAAAACATCATGATACTAATTTATGATACCAATTGAAAATAAACAAAATATTTTGAAGAAACCAACAAAAATTTTGATGCCAATTGAAAGATATAAATATATAGGAAGTCTTGATACAATTGTAAAAATTAGTACCAATTGAAAATATTTTACACTTTTGATACCAATTGAAAAACATAAACCAATCCTTTTGGTTAAACACTAAAATCATTTTGCAATAGAGATGCCAAATAGAGAATAATATCAATTTAAGATTCTTGATACCAATATTGAAAATGAAACATATACCAATTGAAAATATTTTTCATTAGGAACGTAGGAAACCAATTGAAACCTAAGATATCAATTTTTCAATATAAAGAGTGGGAGTAAGATACCAATTGTAAACAAAGCCGATTGAAATGTAAAACATGAATTTTTCTCCCCCTTTATGAAATACTAATGAAAACGATGCATAAGCTTGTGTAATATACCAATTGAAAAATAATTGTCATGAAGGACTAAATCAAGCTTAGTATAACAAAATTTGTGATTTAAAGATATAGAGATATAGTAAGCACAATCAAAACACATATATATATGTATGAAAAAGTTAAATACCAATCGAAATTGATACTATTTGAAGTTTGAAGCATACATATATAGAAACAAATATGAGTATATAAGATAAATATCAATTGTGATACCAATTGAAAAACACAATGAGGATTAAGTGTATAACTCATAAAGACCACCCTATTCATGCACATGTTAAAATGATTTTCAATTTGAGCATACAAGGCATGATCGCCCATCCAACCGCCCTTAGATGGGTAGGGGTTTTCAAAAATAGGATTGAAGATAAATTTTACATTTTTGAAAAACGCTTCCAAAATGAAGAATAACGACGCAACTAGTTTAATGATAAACTTGTAAAATAGTACGAAATCCTTCAAGTAAGGAATAAAATAAGAACATATCCATGAAAATATGAAAATCACACAATCATCAACACTCAAATAGCAATAAAGCTCATATAATCTCATGAAAATAAATCACGAGTAAACATCAAATAATGTGAGTGTACAAGGTCATGTAGTCAACAAAATCATGGAATAAGGCAATTAAGCTCTATATGAAATTCCGTTATAAAAATCATCAAAACTAAATCTACTTCAAGGTATATGTATGTTTTGTCTAAACTAGAAGTATACATACATATCCAAATATAACTGAGTCCATAAAAGAATATTGCATGAAAGGCAAATGACTCAAGATTATACATGTATATCCAATAGTTTTGGCAAAATTAACATATACATAAAGCTAAAACATATCATCATGAAAAACATGTCAAAAATAGGGAATACAAGTCAAAATGCATGAATCATCAAAACTAGGCTATACTAGTGCATCTAATGGGTACAAATGAGCAATTTAGCACAAACATATAATAATCTATTTGTGGCTCACTAGTTGTACAAGTATTGACACTAGTTTTAATGAAAACTTACATCTAACAAGTAATCAAAACATGAAGCATAAAGCGAAACATAAATCAATATGATTATTATATGAATGCACATGTTTAGAGTTATGATATACACGATAGCTAAACTATAGTGAGAACACAAAATATGGATCCATATGAACATGGGTGTATCTCAAATACTATGCATGTATGTCATAGGTCTAATTATCATGGCATTTAACATAATAACCATAAAACATGACATGCTAAAAATTAATCATATGAAAGCATGTAAACATAATGGGAGATAGAGATCGTTACCAAATCATGAGGGCGAATCTCTAGGTCTCCAAACTGAGGTGGTCCTCCCACCAAACTCCCCTTGAAAGTGATGCATCCAAAATAGTCACCATTAAGCTCGGAACGCATCCACTTCAAGACACCAATGCTCTCACGTTAAGCGAGAGCCCACACCTACATCAAATACCATAGGGGTGGATTTTGGTACCCAAACTCTATTGGGTCTATGGGGGTTAGCTCCTTTCCTAACCCAAACAAACTTATTTGCAAAATTTGAATCATTAATTCTATCAAAGTAAAATTTTGCAAGGTGGCCCTTACGTCCACAATGTGTACAAGTGTACACATGAGCATACATAGTGTTGTGTGTATGTACGTGGGAAGCATGTGTATGCCGTGGTTTGTGTGCATGCATATGAGGAATTTGTTTCTTGCGAAACATGAATTCCAAACGTGTGTAGTTCATGGCACATTGGCTCAAAGTGGAGCCTAAACAATCAACACTCTTCTTTAACAAACAAATATCATTTTCAATCATGGAAGAAGAGGTGGAGCATGCTATAGTAACACTCGATGGTGAAGTTATACTAGCATGGCAAACAGGAGAAGATAAATCATTTTTCAAAGAAATATTTTTCTTGGAAACCAAATCTAATTCCTTTGAAATAGAAATAATTTTATTTTTTAAAGAATCATTTTCTTTTAAAACATATTCAAGTTTTGAAGATAAGGTCTTATTTTTCTTCAAAACATTTTCACAATCATTTTTACTTTTCAAAATTTCATTTTCTTTTAGGGCAAGATCAAGTTTAGATTTCAATAAATCCCTTTCATTTGAAATTTCATCTTTTTCTTGCAAAGCCATGTTAAGTTTAGAAAACAAATCCTTATTTTCTTCTTTTATTTTATGGGTTTTCTTTTTCAAGAGTTGGTATTTTTGCAAGAGGTTTTCACAAACATTGAAAAGTTCTTTATTTAATGCATCAGGATCAACATAATCATCACTTGAAGAACTATCTAGTTGAGTATCTGAGTTTACCTCAAGGGAGTCATTCCCTTGGACCATGAAGCATCGTTGGTCGGACTCTTCTCCACTAGATTTCTCCTTCTCATTGATTTGCTTTTGTAGCTCGGGAGATGTCAAAATGTTCCACACTATAAAGGCGGAATCACAATGAGAAATCATATTTAAATATTCTTTGCTAAGTGATTTTCTAAGTGCCTCTAGGGCTTGTGCATTGGCCTCTAAATGCTTGCTATTACTAAGGTAAGATTCCTTGGTAATGGCAAGGTAAACTTTCCAACCTATGGCTTTTAAATGCCAACTCATCATAACCTTCCATATATCAATTTTAGAGATATCAAACATGTGAGGGTTATCCATGGGTGCAAACTATATGTGTGTAAATGCAAATGATAGATTAGATAACCAAGATCTAACTCCTAGATGGTAAAACCTAATATCATGAGCGTAGGCTCTGATACCAATTGAAAGTACATTTAGAGGGGGGTGAATAGGTGTATGGCTAATCTAATGACAAATAATGCGGAAATTAAAAACTAATTGCAACACACTTAGTGTAACGAAAGAGTGTAGCCGAATTCCCGGTGAAGGGCTCTGAACTAACTCCTCTTGATTCCTCTGAATAAGAGTTGAGGTGCTATATGAAGCTCTCTTGGTTTAACACAAGTATGGCACACAAACAAATCCAAGCATATAAATTATATGAACAATATGAAATGATGCAAGACACAATATAAGGGAGAGAGAGTTTAGAGATAGTGGATCAAACGCAAACACCAAGATATGTTTCGAGGCTCGAGCACCCAGCTTTACGTCCCCGCCTTCACACAGAAGGATTTCCACTATATCGTCCACACAGGACTTCCCACACAGGGAACCTCCACTGAGGATTTGGGTAAATACAATTTGGGGTACACAACTCATCTCTCAACAAATACAACCTCTCACTAGAGGCAAGGGACAAAGCCAACACAATATCAACCTCTCACTAGAGGGATACCAACAAACTCAATCACCTCTACACTTAGAGGGATAACCACAATCCAATGCACAACCTCCTCTACACTTAGAGGGCAAGACATAAAGCCACAAGCAAATGGATGAATATAACTCTTGGTGGTTCAACAAATCACAAACCAATTTTCTCATTAAACAAGATTCTAATAGATAGGATAGATATGATAAGCTCAAGTATGAGAAAATAAAGAGTTTGAAAGTCAAAAACACAAAGAAAAACTCTTGGGAAAACTTCTAGAATAGTTATAGAAATGAAGATTAAAAACCAATCCCGAAGACTTCTCCTTTTCTTGATTTTTTTCAACCCTTTTAAAACAAATAAAGATCAAATCTTTTGGCACTAAAACTCTTTAAAAATTTGCTGAAAGATAGAAAATTTTGCTCTTAAAATTCTTAGTGAAAACAGCTCAAGAATGAGGTATTTATAACCTCCACAAAATTTTACCCGTTGCAATCTGGAAAAGCCCAGATTGCCCCTCCGGTCGACCGGCCAACGGTCATATTTATGACCGTTGAGCCATCGGTCGACCGGATACTGGAAACAGAGAGCAGAGCTCTCTGCCGGTCGACCGGCCTCCCAGCCTGGGCTGCGTGCACGTTCTGTGCACGTCAGTCGACCGGACCGGTCGACCGACTTCTGCCTCGGTCGACCGGTCCGGTCGACCGGCAGACAGCCAGTCCAGAATTATAGGGATTAAAAATTTGTCTATTTTGACTTCTAAAAAATCTCATAAAATCACATAAATTTCACAAAAATAAGTTCTTATTATATCGTTGAAATACAAATATGTGTGACAAAAATTCAATACATATTAAACAATTTGAACCATTTTTGTGTTCATGAAAATTTGCCTTAAAACAAAAACGGTATTTTCTAGAAACCAAATTTCTAAAGGAAAATACGGTTTTTCTATAAACTTGTATAAATACAAAAACATGATATTGAAACAACTTTGAAGCATATTGTATATGGATAGAATCCAATATATATGAAGGATATTATATCTATGTTTTTTACATTAAATCTAAAAATAAGTTTTGTTTAAATACAAAACTCCAAACTCATGAAATATACTATCAAAATAAGTTTTTCTAAATAGATGAAGCATAGATGTATATAGATCAAATCTAATATACATTAAACCATGTAAACTTATTTTGATTCTATTTATTCATGAAAGCCATATATATGAAAAATCGAAACCGGTTAAATCAAAAACCAAAACATGAAACTTTAAACCTGTGTGTGTATTGTGAACTTGAGCATATCAACACTATCTACCTTTAACACAAGATCTACACCAATCTTAAACTAAACAAACCGATGTCTTCTTGTAGAACTCCGTCTCCAAGTCGACTCGATCAAAAACCGATCCAACGAGCTTGACTCCAACTGAGTGTTAGATGCGATCTTGACGCTCGAGCTCTTGAATCAACATGTGAAAGCTCCAAAATAATTTTGTTGAAGCTAATCACCTACTAATATCTTGGTTAAATATCTGAAACTAAATATCACAAGATTATTAGTAAACAATAACTGCATGAGTTAATCATTATCAAAACTAGAGTGAATGGCCTCTGGGCCATCAGTTCTTCAGGTAAATCATGATATTCAGAATAAATAATGACCTGCTTGTATGAATAGAATAATCCGGGTAAAATATTTAATCAATTCAGAGCCTTAGAGTCATCGATATATCTAAGTCCCAATATATAAAATACATACTCATCTATATCTAACCAATCATCATTATCCAATCTTAATTAAGACTATCATACACTCTCACTTCTATTAAGTTCAAACACAAGATCAAGGAATCTAAGTAACTATTCAATTATGTATATACATGCCATCAGGTCTGGTCGACCCAATCTACACCTACTTCTCAAGCAATATGGAATCTAAGATGCCTTTATGTCTGATAATCAACATTAACAAAATATCAATACTCAAACAATATAATCATGGGTAAAATAGGGAATACTCACAACTACGGATCCAACTATATCAATCTCATCAGAGCACCGATCAAAATCCTCTGAAATGAACACCAATCCTCATGTCAATGAATTCTAACTCTAACTAAGTCCATATCAGTCCAAGTATCAGAAGATCAGTCTTTCAATAAGGTAACTTCATATATAATACACTCTCAGAATATAATGAATTCCCATCTAACTTATCATCAAGTACATGAATATCAAGTCTGATAAGTACTCCACATAAAATATGAATCTTTAATCTCAATCATGAGCCAATCAACCTCAAGATCAATCAATTTATATTTTAAGATTTATCACAACTAAATCTGAATGCAAAATGGTTACACATGAAATGACATAAGTCTCATATCATAATACTAAGATCCAACCATATACATATGATGCTCAATATCAATAAGGTAACATCAAGAACTACCCAGTACTCCAAATACCACTAAACATATAAGAAACTAATACCTGACAATCTAGCTCTCATCGACTCATCAATCAATCAACATGTAATTATTTTGCAACTTTCAATTCACCAAATAATTGTCCGATAAATACTATACATGAGTGATACTACGTGTCCTCAAATATGAACTAGATCAGTCAATCTATAGATTGAAATAAGTCACAGTCTAAGATTATACCACAGCTAGTCCCTAGCCAATAACGTCGAACAACTAACACATGAAAAGATATTTAATGACACTCTAGTAAGCTGTATAATCAAAGTGAACACTCACTGGTATCTAATGAAATGATACGGGTAATCATACTGGTATAATAAGGCAGATGGTCACATGAAATAAAACAAGTAACACATATATATTTCTGATAATGGTGAATGAGAAAAATAATACTCTATTATATTATCTCAGAAAAATGTAGTAGCATAATTACATAACAAAATAAAATCATTTATCACAAAACTCTTGTTTAACTGAAGGAGGAAAAGAACACTCACCTGAATTCGATCCCAGTCTAAAGCACTGAAATCATAAGATTCAATAAATCTACATAGTTCATTCCAATATAAATTGTTAGAATTTTTAAAAAGATGTTCTACTTGGGAGTTTTAAGAAGTTTTAATCTTGATTAATTAATTTGGGGGTTAGGAATTTGGTCCTCTAGGTTTAATGAATTTAGTAGGTTTAGTTTGAACCAATTTTTATTTTTTTGTTGGATTTTTAATAGGCTTTAAATCATTAAAATGTTTTACGGGCCTGAATTTACCATTAAGAAAAATGGCTTTAAAGTCGGAGGTTTGAGTTAATTTATGTTGCTATTTATCCAAAAATTTTATCATAAAAAGCAGAATTATTGTAGACTATTGTTTATATTTTTCTCTATTTTTTTGATATTTTTAGCTAATTTATTGTGCAATTCTTCTTTCTTTCTTCCTTTCTTCTTTTTTCCCTTTTTTTGTACAGCCAGCAGCTCAGGCCCAGGCGAGGCCCAGACCGGACTAGGCTAGGCCCAGGCGTGGTCTGAGAAACTTTTTTTTTTGAATAGGGCCCAAGGCCCTATGTTGCGGCCCAGCCGGCCTGGCCCGGGCCAGGCCAAGCCAGCCTTGGCCCAGCCGGGCCAGGCTGGACTGAGTCTGGGCCCATGCTGGGACTGCACAGACCTGCCCGGTCTGTGTAGTATGCTGAGCTGCTCTCGGCTTGGCCGAGAGCAACGACATTTAATTTTTTTTTGTGAAAACCTTGGCTGTAAAATTTCAGAAAATATATATAAATTAGGATGTGATTTGGTACATTCTCATGTAAATTTTAGTTGGATTTTTGATTGAGTTTTTGATGTATAAAATTATTCATGGAGATCATAGTATAGACATGATCTTAATAAAATATTTATATCAATAAATTTTGAGAAAATAGTTTACTCACTTGGATTTGATCTCTCTTAGCATGTTCCTCAATTTCTGCACCTCGAGATTCCTTTTCATTCATGTTTCGCTTGAGGAGAAAAGAAAGAAGGAGGTGGGGAAAGTTAGGTCATGATTTTTCTTTGGAGTTAAAAAAAGTAGTTTAGGCTTTTTTAGGTTATTAGATTTTAAAAATCTGAATTTCAGTTAAATTCAAACTGTTTGACTTAGTAGTTACAATATAATTAATTTAGATTATGATGTTAAAGATAAGATTTGGATTTGGGTAAGTTAGGATAGATATGATTATTATTAGAATTTAGATTAGGATTAGTTAAGATTTATGAAAAGATTTAATAAGATAGGACTTGGATTAGGGTTGGGTTTTGCGTTATAGATTATTCGGTTGGTGGGTTTCGGGTTTAGATAAATAGGTATGGGGAAAAGAATCAAGGAGGAAAAATAATAATTCAGGCAATAATATTAACAATAACAATGATGATAAATAATAATAATAATTAATCAAGTAATAATAGAAATAAATAATTATTATTAAAATATTAATAATAATACTCTAGTAATAATAATCAACAACAATAATACTAATACATAATAATAATATTAATAACAATAATGTTTAATAATAATTAAAATAATCATAAAAATAGAAATAATAATTATAATCATAATGAAACACTCAATACTAAGAATAACAAATAATAATAAAATAACTAGTAAAATAAAATAAATGCTTCTGACATAATAAAAAAATACAATATTTTAAACTAGGGATATTACAATTGGCACATGAAAAACCTAGCATGTATAATTACAAATCAAGATAGAGATAGACACTGGAGGCAAGGAACCAGCTGGCCCTCTTTCCCCACATTTCAGTATCTTGTCTGATTCTGTGTGTCCTGATCATATCAGACATAGGCTCTGATACCAAGATAAAGAAGAAGAAGAAGAAGACTTATTTGTGCAAAGACAAGATACCATTAGTTATGATTCTTGATTGTATATATTTACATATTGGTCATATATTTACACTAATTTAGGAGAAACAGTAGGAAAACAATTACTGAGAGAGGGAGAATGAAAAACATAGTACATGAGTCCCATGTGTTCCTATAATTATAGAGAGATTGTAAGATCTGGTTAATTTGATGAGAGGTTTCTTTCACATGGATCACATGTTTTACATGAGTCACGTGTTGTCATTGATATCTCTAACATGAAAGTCCAAAGAGTACATGAAGCATTACTTCTCGCGGCTTACACATGGCCTGCAAAGCCTCGGCCTTCGGCAAATTGATTCCTGATCCTTCTTTCATGTCCACCTCCTCCTCTCCAGTTCGTTCCCACTCGAAGCACTGGATCAAAGCACCCAATGCCAGGCTGATTGTTCGCATCGCCAGCCCCTCCCCTGGACAGCTCCTCCTCCCCATTCCAAAGGGGAAGTAGTTCTTGAACACGTCCCCTCTAGTTTCTCGAAACCTCTCCGGCCTGAACTCTGCTGCCTCTTCCCACAGGTTTGGGTCTCTGTGTATGGCATAGGCATTGACAAATAGCATAGTGCCACGTGGAATGTCGAACCCTCCAACCATGCACTCATCAGATGACTCGTGCGGGACCAACAGTGGGCCAGCTGGGTACAGTCGCAGGGTCTCTTTGACGACGTTGTTGAGGTACGGAAGATTTGGGAGGTCCGAGTCGCTGAGCAAGTGGCTTGAACCTACATGCACATTGATTTCTTCTCTGATTCTGTTGATAGCTTCCGGATTGTTTAATAGAAGTGACATTGCCCATTCCATAGTCCCAGCTGTTGTGTGCGCCCCTGCTGCCAGGAGAGTCTGTACAAAATTTGATCACATTTTGGTTCATATCAAAGATACTGGAGTCTGTTTACAAAATTTCCTCAAGAAAACACTTATTATTTATTAAAAGCAAGATCAAGGTGCCAAATTGTATTTTAGGTACAGCCGTAGCCAGTTATGCATTGCTATATAAAATATGTGACGGGAGGATATAACAAATATATTTAGTTGGCACCTAAAGCCTGTGCCTTCTACTTTATTTCCATAGGTTTGTGAAAAAAAAAGTTCAAAAGAATTTATTTTTCATTGTAGCTTAAGAACATGTTCCTCGAGGAAATAATTTAGTGGGTTTATCTCCTTAAATAGAGGAGTGAATGAGTCATCCAGGATGCTGCAGTAGTATATATATCTTTTTTTTGGGAGCAATAGTCTAATAAACTATGATGCAAGTGATAGAATTAGCATTCTTCTATTAATAAAAATGGATTGGAATTTTTAACATCCTACTGAAAGAGAACATGGTAATAATTACCTGTATCATTCCTTTGATGAGTTGATCAGTGTAATTCTCTCCTTCAGTTTCTTGCAGCGTTAGCAGAATGTCAATCACGCTCAAGCTCTTGTCGCTCTCTCTTTCCGGACCAGAATCCACCCCCTTTGTTCTCTCCCTTCGTGCCTCGTCCACAAGCTCCTGAAACGACTCGTCCATCTCTTTCTCCAATCTCATCAACTGCTTCTTCTGCCCACCGAGTCCAAACCATTTCACGAACGGCAAGAAGTCCTCTGGGCTTGCTGAGTTCAGAGCAATCATCATTTCTTCTATCATCCCCCGAATTCTGTTGTCTCGGCCAGAGTAACTCTTCCCTGTTAACATCTTCAGTATTACATTAAACATGAGATCGAAAAACTTAGCCGTCATGTTGACCTGCAGAAGATTAGAACTACTGCCGTCGCCGAAGAGGTCTTTTATCATGGCTTGCACCTCTTCTTGGCGGGCGATGGAAAAGGACTGGAGGCGAGCGGGGGAGAAGATCTCTTTGGTGGTGATGCGGCGGAGATTGCGCCAGTGGGGGCCGTAGGGGGCGGCACCAATGACAGTGTGGTTGTAGGTGAGATGCTTTGCTCGAGCGAGCTGGGGCCGGTTGGCGAATAAGATGTCATTCTTGGTGAAGCATTCATCGGCGGCAGACGGGGAGGAGACGACGAGGACTGGCCAGGAGCCGAAGCGGAGGGAGAGGATGGGGCCGTAGCGGTCTGAGAGGCGGGAGAGGGCGTGGTGGAGGGGGAGGGAGAGGAGGTGGAGGTGTCCGATGATTGGGAGAGAAGGCGGTGACGGTGGGAGGCTACGACTATGCAATTTGGGCCGGAGGAGGTGTACGAGGATGATGGTTACTATGAGGAGACAGCCATAGTAGAAGAGAGTATTTTCTTGCATCATTAGGCTAATTTGATCTAACCTGTTCTTCTGAGTTTTAAGATCTAGTTGTCTTGTTAATATAGGATTGTGATTTGTGAATTAATTCACACTGTGCTGTGAGTCTCTTCTTCGTTGAGAAAGTTATTTGACCACCTTATTATATTCTTAGTTAAGATGAGATTAGAGCTGTCAACAGGTTGGAATCTGATATGATGATCTGTAATTGTCAAATGTATGATTAATTAGCGAAGCTTGGACTTTTTAGTAAGTAATAAAGTATAATTTTGCTTTAGCCCAGCTTCGCTAATGCTTGTGAAAGCTTTATAATTGTTTCGTATATTCTCTGTATTGTTTCATAATTTTGCGATGTTTGTGTTGGCCTAGAGGCCCTTCACTCTAATTTTGATGATGATTAACTAATGTAGTTATAATTTACTAATAATCTTGTGATATTTAGTCTCAGATATTTGATCAAGATATTAGTAGGTGATTAGCTTCAACAAAGGTATTTTGGAGCTTTCACATGGTGATTTAAGAGCTCGAGCGTCAAGTTCACATCTAGCACTCAGTGGAGTCAAGCTCGGTAGATCACGTTTGGATCGAGTCAACTTGGAGATGGAGTTCTACAAGAAGACATCGATTTGTTTAGTTTAAGATTGTTTAAATCTCATGTAAAGATTAGATAGTGTGATATGCTCAAGTTCATAATACACACACTTGTTTTAAAGTTTCATGTTTTAGTTTTGGTTTTCGGTTTAACCGATCTTGGTTTTCATGAATAGATAGAATCAAAACAAGTTTACATGGTTTAATTTATATTAGATTTGATCTATATACATCTATGCTCCATCTATTTAGAAAAACTTATTTTGATAGGCTATTCATGTATTTGGAGTTTTGTATTTAAACAAAAACTTATTTTTGGATTTAATGTCAAAAACATAGATATAATAATATCTTCCATGTATATTGGATTTTATCCATATACAATATGCTTCAAAGTTGTTTAAATATCATGTTTTTGTATTTACATGTATTTTGAAAAAATCAGATTTCCATTTCAAAATTCAAGTTTTGGAAAATACAGTTTTTAGTTTAAGGGAAATTTTTCATCTCACAAAAATGGTTCAAATTATTCGAAATATGTGTTGAATTTTTCTCACGCATATTTGTATTTCAAAGATATAATAAGAACTAATTTTTGTGGAATTTATATGATTTTATGGGATTTAATAGAAGTTAAAAACCTAAGTTTTTAAATCCTATAAGGATGGACTGGCTGTCTGCCGATCGACCGTGGTAGTAGTCGGTCGACCGGTCCGGTCGACGTGCACAGATGTGCACGCAGCCAGGCCGGTGGGCCGGTCGACCGGATCGGTCAACCGCCAGAGAGCTTTTGCTCTCTGGAAAAGGCCCCGGTCGACCGAGAGCTCTGCTCTTTGTATCCAGCTTCGGTCGACCGCGCGGTCGACCGGTCAGAGAGCCGTTGCTCTCTGGATCCAGTCCCGGTCGACCGGTAGGCTCAACGGTCAAAAATTTGACCGTTGGCTGGTCGACCGCCCGGTCGACCGGAAGGGCAAAAATGCCCTTGCCTGCTGCCAACGGGCAGATTTGGAATGGGGCTATAAATACCCCATTCCTTGGCTGTTTTATACAAGATTTTCAAGAGCTAAATTTCTCACATTTACAAGTGTTTTAATACAAGTTTTTAAAAGAGTTTTTAGAGCCAAAAGATTTTATCCTTATTGTTTAAAGGGTTGGAAAAATCAAGAAAAGGAGAAGTCTTTGGGATTGTTTTTTATCTTCATTTTTATATCTATTCTAGAAGTTTTCCCAAGAGTTTTTCTTTGTGTTTTTTTATTTCCAAACTCTTTGTTTTCTCACACTTGAGTTTATCCATCTATCCTATCTATTAGGATCTTGTTTAGTGAGAAAAGATTTAGTTTGTGATCTTTGTGATCACCTTGTGTTGTAAATCTCATTTCCTTGTTGTTGGTATCCCTCTTGTGTAGAGGTGATTGTGGAGGTTGAGTTGGAAACCCTCTAAGTGTAGAGGTGATTGTGGTTGTGTGGCCTTGAGCCTAATCCCTCTAGTGAGAGGTGGATTGTTGTTTAGCTAAGTGCCTATCCCTCATTTGTGAGGTTGATATTGTGTTGGTTTGTGCCTTGCCTCTAGTGAGAGGTTGTATTGGTTGAGAGAGGAGTTGTGTACTCCCAAATTGTATTTGCCCAAAATCCTCAGCGGAGGTTTCCTGTGTGGGAAGTCCTGTGTGGACAAGTTAGTGAAAATCCTTCTGTGTGAAGGCGGGGACGTAGAGCTGTGTGCTCGAACCTCGAAACATATCTCGGTGTTTGCGTTTGATCCACTTTCTCTAACTCTCTCTTACATTGTGCATTGCATCATATTATCATATCATATATATATGCTTGTGTTGATTGTGTGCCCATACTTGTGTTAAACAAGAGAGCTTCATATAGCACCTCAACTTTTATTCAGAGGAATCAAGAGGAGTTAGTCCAGAGCCCTTCAGCGGGAATTCGGCTACACTCTTTGGTTACACTAAGTGTGTTGCAATTAGTTTTTTAAATTTCGCATTATTTGTCATAGATTAGCCTTACACCATTCACCCCCCCTCTAGGTGTATTTTCAATTGGTATCAGAGCCTACGCTCCTGATATTAGGTTTAACCACCTAGGAGTGAGATCTTGGTTAGCTAATCTACATTTGCATTTGCACACTTATATTGTTTACACACACTCATGGACTTCATGACCCCTCAAATGTATGATACTTCCAACATTGTTGTTTGGAAAGCTAGGATGTCCATGTATCTAAAAACTCTAGGCTTGCATGTTTTCCTTGCCGCTACCAAGAAATCCTATCTTGATAATAGCAATCATATAGAGGCCAATGCACAAGCCCTAACAGCACTTAGAAGCACATTAAACAAAGAATATTTGTGTTTAGTTTCTAATTGTGATTCCGCCTTTGCAGTGTGGAATACGTTGACCTCTCCTGCGCTCCAAAAGACGAATCATGTGGAGATGGAATCTAGTGGAGAAGAGTCCGAACAACGTTGCTATATGGTCCAAGGGAATGACTCCCTCGAGGTATATTCGGAATCTCAACTAGATGATAGTGCTAGTTCTTCCGGCGATGATTTAATTGAGGCCGATGCTTTAAATGTAAAACTTTCTATTGTATGTGAAAAATTGCTTGAAAATTTTAAAACTTTGAAAAAGAAAAGTTTTGGACTTAACAAAGATAATAAGGATTTGTGTTCGAAACTTGATTTGACTTTGCAAGAGAAGGTTGAGATTTCAAATGAACGCGACTCTTTGAAATCCCAACTTGAACTTGCCCTTAATGAAAATAAGATTTTGAAAAAAAAAAATGATTGTGAAAATGTTTTGAAGAAAAATGAGGTTTTAACTTCAAAACTTGATTTTGTTGTGAAAGAAAATAATTCTTTGAAAAACAAAATTGAATTGATTTCAAAAGATTTGGAAGATTGCTTAATTGAAAATAAATCTTTGAAAAATGATTTAGATTCACATGTTTGCCATGCTAGTGTAGCTTCATCATATAGCTTACCTATTGCATGCTCCACTTTATCTTTAAGTATTAAAAATGATATTTGTGTTTTGAAGAAAAGTGTTGATTATTTGGGCTCTACTTTGAGCCAATGTGCTTTGAACCACACACGTTTGGAATCTATGTTTCGAAAGAAACAAGTTCCTCCTATGCATGCACACAAATCACGGCATACACATGCTCCTCACATTCACACTCATCACACTTTGTATGCTCATGTGTATACTTGTACACATTGTGGACGTAAGGGTCACCTTACTAAATTTTGTTAAGATAGGATACATGATTCAAATTTAGCAAATAAATTTGTTTGGGTTAGGAAAGGAGCTAACCTCCATGGACCCAAAAGAGTATGGGTACCAAAGATCACTCCTATTTTATTTGATGTAGGTGTGGGTTCTCACTTGACGTGAGAGTGATGGTGCCTTGAGGTGGATGCGTTCCGAACTTAAAGATGACAATTTTGGATGCATCACTTTCAAGGGAGTTTGGTGGGAGGACCACCTTGGTTTGGAGCCTAGAGATTTGCCCTAATAGTTTTTGGTAACGATCTCTAAACTCCTATTTAGTTTACATGTTTTGCATGTCATTGATTTTTAGCATGTTTTGTTTCATGATTATTATGATAAATGCCATGATAATTAGACTATTGACATACATGTATAGTATTTAAAATACACCCATGTTCATATGGATCCATCTTTTTATGTTCTCACATTTGTTTAGCTATTATGTTTATCATAGCTTTAATAACATGTGCATTTACTTAATGATCATATTAGTTTATGTTTCGTTTTATGTTTTATGATTTGATTACATGTTTAGATGTTAGTTTTCATTAAAACTTGAGTATATACTTGTACAACTAGTGAGCCACAAATAGATTATTATATGTTTGTGCTTGAATGCTCATTTGTACCCATTAGATGTACTAGTATAGTCTAGTTTTGATGATTTATGCATTTTGACTTGTATTCTCTATTTTTGTGCATGTTTTCATGTTTGTGTTTTAAACTTCATGTATATGTCTATTTTGTCTAAACTAATAGTTATACATATACATCCTTAAGCCACTTGCCTTCATGCATATACTTTTATGGACTCATTCATATTTGGATATGTATGTATACTCTAGTTTGTACAAAACATATATATACCTTGAAAGTTTTTAGTTTTGATGATTTTTATGTTTTAAGGAATTTCATATTTGAGCTTAATTGTCAATTTTCATGACTATGTCTTTCACACAAAACTTGTACACTCACTTTACTTAATGTTTTCTCATGATTTTATTTTCATGAGTATGATATGTGCTTTATAGATTTTGAGTGTTGATGATCGTGTGACTTACATGTTTTTCATGGAATACATTCTTATTTTATTCCTTACTCGAAGGATTTCGTACTAGTTTTCAAGATTATCATAAAACTAGTTGCGGTATTCTTTATTTGGTAGAATTTTTAATTGTGCTAAAACTATTTTCAAACTTATTTTTGAAAATCCCTACCCATGATGGGCGGTTGGTTGGACGACCATGCCTTGTATGCTCATATTGAAAATCAATTTAAACATGTGCATGAAAGGGGTGGTAGGGAGTATGAGTTATACACTTGATTCTCATTGTGTTTCAGTTGGTATCACAATTGATATTTATTTTGTATACTCATATTTATTTCTATATATGTATGCTTCAACTTCAAATAGTATCAATTTCGATTGGTATTTAATTTTTCATACATATATGTATTTAATTGTGCTTACTATATCTCTATATTTTTGAACACAAATTTTGCCGTGATAAGCTTGATTCTTTAATGACAATTATTTTTCAATTGATATCTTATAAAAGCTTATGCATCGTTTTCATTAGTATTTCATAAAGGAGGAGAAAATTCATGTTTTACATTTCAATCAGTTTTGTTTACATTTGGTATCTTTCTCCCACTCTTTATGTTGAAAAATGATATCTTAGTTTTCATTTGGTTTCCTATGCTCCTAATGAAAATTATTTTCAATTGGTATATGTTTCATTTTCAATAATGGTATCAAGAATATTAAATTGATATTATTCTCTATTTGGTATCTCTATTGCAAAATGATTTTAGTGTTTAACCAAAAAAATTGGTTTATGTTTTTCATTTTGCATCAAAAGCGTAAAATATTTTCAATTGGTTTTTACAATTGGTATCAAGATTTCCTATATGTTTATATCTTTCTATTGGTATCAAAATTTTGTTGGTTTCTTCAAAATATTTTGTTTATTTTCAATTGGTATCATAAATTGATATCATGATGTTTCGATGTATACCTTCATGCTAAATTGATATATTTTTCAATTGGGTATCATAATGTTTTGATTTGTATTGCTTATATGCAAGGGAAGCTTCACATCTTCTCTATATATAGATTCATGTTGAGTGTATGTCATATTGAAGTAATTGACCTTTCTTTGGTATGTAGTACACGTGTGTAGAGGGAGCTTCACATCTCTTTTTATACATTGCATATTATGCTTTTTGTGGTTAGGGTTTAGTCATCTCTTTTCATATAAATACATGTATGCATGGGGAGTTGACTTCACGTCTCTCCTCTTCATGAATGTATATAGCATATATACCTTTATTGTTTTGATTTATGCAAAAAGTGCGAAAAATATTTTTTTTATGCCTTTATTGTTTGTACCCCTTTGTTGATGAATTGAGAAAAAGGGAGAGAGATATTTTGAAGTTTTATATGCATATGTGTTTAAATTTATATGCATATGTGTTTAAATTTGTTATCTTTTACCATTGGTGTCAAAAGCATCTTTTGTTGGTATTGGTATCAATAGCATCTTTTGTTGTTTGTTGGTATTAAGAGCTTTTATTGGTATTAAGAGCAACATTTTTGAAGGAACATGTTTATTTTAAAATTTGGTATCAAGAGCATGTTTATTTTATTGATATCAAATATCATGTTTATGCATATTTATGTTGAGCATATATCTTTATGTTTATTGCTATGCATGAGTTAAGGGGGAGCTTCTATGAAGCTTAACTTTAATCCATGCATATATAACTTCATGAGTTTTGTCATCATCAAAAGGGGGGAGATTGTTGGCCGGGAGGCCCTTCACTCTAGTTTTGATGATGATTAACTCATGTAGTTATAGTTTATTAATAATCTTGTGATATTTAGTCTCAGATATTTGATCAAGATATTAGTAGGTGATTAGCTTCAATAAAGGTGTTTTGGAGCTTTCACATGGTGATTCAAGAGCTCGAGCGTCAAGTTCACATCTAGCACTCAGTGGAGTCAAGCTCGGTAGATCACGTTTGGATCGAGTCAACTTGGAGACGGAGTTCTACAAGAAGACATCGGTTTGCTTAGTTTAAGATTGTTTAGATCTCATGTAAAGATTAGATAGTGTGATATGCTCAAATTCACAATACACACACTTGTTTAAAGTTTCATGTTTTAGTTTTGGTTTTCGGTTTAACCGATCTTGATTTTCATGAATAGATAGAATCAAAACAAGTTTACATGGTTTAATGTATATTAGATTTGATCTATATACATCTATGCTTCATCTATTTAGAAAAACTTATTATGATAGGCTATTCATGTATTTGGAGTTTTGTATTTAAACAAAACTTATTTTTGGATTTAATATCAAAAACATAGATATAATATCTTTCATGTATATTGGATTTTATCCATATACAATATGCTTCAAAGTTGTTTAAATATCATGTTTTTGTATTTACATGTGTTTTGGAAAAATCAGATTTCCATTTCAAAATCTAAGTTTTGGAAAATACAGTTTTTGGTTTTAGGCAAATTTTTCATCTCACAAAAATGGTTCAAATTGTTTGAAATATGTGTTGAATTTTTCTCACACATAGTTGTATTTCAAAGATATATTAAAAACTGATTTTTGTAGAATTTATATGATTTTATGGGATTTAATAGAAGTTAAAACCCCAAGTTTTTAAATCCTATAAGGCTGGACTGGCTGTCTGCCGGTCGATCGGGACGGTCGACCGTGGCAGTAGTCGGTCGACCGGTCCGGTTGACCGACGTGCACAGATGTGCACGCAGCCGGCTGGTGGGCCGGTCGACCGGATCGGTCGACCGCCAGAGAGCAGAAGCTTGACCGTTGGCTGGTCGACCGCCCGGTCGACCGAAAGGGCAAAAATGCCCTTGCCTGCTGCCAATGGGCAGATTTGGAATGGGGTTATAAATACCCTATTCCTTGGCTGTTTTATACAAGATTTCCAAGAGCTAAATTTCTCATCTTTACAAGTGTTTTAATACAAGTTTTTAAAAGAGTTTTTAGAGCCAAAAGATTTTATCTTTATTTGTTTAAAGGGTTGGAAAAATCAAGAAAAAGAGAAGTCTTTGGGATTGTTTTTTTTCTTCATTTTTATATCTATTTTAGAAGTTTTCCCAAGAGTTTTTCTTTGTGTTTTTGATTTCCAAACTCTTTGTTTTCTCACACTTGAGCTTATCCATCTATCCTATCTATTAGGATCTTGTTTAGTGAGAAAAGATTTGGTTTGTGATCTTTGTGATCACCTTGTGTTGTAAACCTCATTTCCTTGTTGTTGGTATCCCTCTTGTGTAGAGGTGATTGTGGAGGTTGAGTTGGAAACCCTCTAAGTGTAGAGGTGATTGTGGTTGTGTGGCCTTGAGCCTAATCCCTCTAGTGAGAGGTGGATTATTGTTTGGCTAAGTGTCTATCTCTCATTTGTGAGGTTGATATTGTGTTGGTTTGTGCCTTGCCTCTAGTGAGAGGTTGTATTGGTTGAGAGAGGAGTTGTGTACCCCAAATTGTATTTGCCCAAAATCCTCAGTGGAGGTTCCCTGTGTAGACAAGTTAGTGGAAATCCTTCTGTGTGGAGGCGGGGACGTAGAGCTGTGTGCTCGAAACTCGAAACATATCTCAGTGTTTGCGTTTGATCCACTTTCTCTAACTCTCTCTCTCTCTTACATTGTGCATTACATCATATTGTCATATCATTTATATGCTTGTGTTGATTGTGTGCCCATACTTGTGTTAACCAAGATAGCTTCATATAGCACCTCAACTCTTATTCAGAGGAATCAAGAGGAGTTAGTTTAGAGCCATTCACCGAGAATTTGGCTACACTCTTTGGTTATACTAAGTGTGTTGTAATTAGTTTTTAAATTTCGCATTATTTGTCATAGATTAGCCTTACACCTATTCACCCCTCTAGGTGTATTTTCGGTTTGGACATCTACAATTAAAATTATTGCTTGGTTATACATTCAACCCTTAACAATTGGGTTTAGCTAATTGTTTTTGAGGTATATTAGCTGTGAGTGTCATCTAACTGCTAACCACAGCCACAGGCTCTGAATGGCTGAATGTCGTCACCCGTTACGCAATTCTCCACTCATTTGTTCTGTTCATCATCAATCTCAATCTCAGTTATTACTTTAAAAAATACATTAACCCCACAGCTCGCTTTCCCACTTGCTCAAATTTGTCCTTAAGTTTCCAATCGACGTGTGTTGTTTGTTCTATTTAAACATCAACCTAATCATCTGATCGTCACT
Organism: Agave tequilana; assembly: GCA_038442645.1. Lineage (NCBI taxonomy): Eukaryota > Viridiplantae > Streptophyta > Magnoliopsida > Asparagales > Asparagaceae > Agave > Agave tequilana. The sequence continues at coordinate 80,179 of JAVJIF010008196.1, read as the reverse complement.
CCCTCAGCTCTGTCCTCTGCTTATTGGAGTAATATATATCTCCCCTCCTCTGATTCTCCTCCTCCTCTCACCTCTCTCTCTTCTCACCATCAAACTACCATCCAAAATTTCAATTATGGAACGAACAAATTATTATTTATTGAAGAAAGATCGAAAGTTGAACCAGAAACTGGACTTTTAGCAACACAACTCCATCTCAGCCCTTTTGGAAGCGTAAATTTCTATCACTTTATGCGTGGTGAACCTGAATCGTTGTGAAATAAGCTTACAGTAACATATTTTTGTACTTAAGTGATAGATTAGTCTAGCTACATGCATGTTGATGGTAATAATAGAACACAACTGGGAGGCGACACAAGATCGAATCATGTTGCCTCCAGTGGCAATAGGACTGAGGTGTAAGTCCTAGCAACGGAGCCCAGTTGAGAATGCCCGGCCTGTTGTGCTACGACAACAACCAGAAGAGGAATCCCTGAATCTCCCAAGCACGAAAAACAAATTCTCAAAACAGCACAAATACCAAAACCAGAGAAAGAACACACGAAAAACAACGATTAACGAGGTTCGGCCTTGATGCCTACGTCCTCGGGGCAATGAAAGAGAGATTCAATTGATTTTGTAAATCAATTACAATGGATGCAGCTTCTCTGAGTATCAGGAGAGCTGCTACTTTCCTTGGTACAACAAAACCCTAGAAATCTCGTTTAAATACAACAGATTTCTAAATCAGCAAACGCAGCCCGCAACCCGACTGTCGGTCGACCGGGCGGTCGACAGACCCTGTGCTCCGGTCGACCGGGCCGGTCGACCGTTCCCAACCGAGAGTTGGGTCACTTCAGTCGGTCGACCGGGCGGTCGACCGAGCTCCATCCTTGTGCATGTTGTGCACGTCGGTCGACCGGTCCGGTCGACCGAACTCCTGCTACTGCGGGCGGTCGACCGGTCCAGTCGACCGAACTCCTGGTTTACTGCTGTCCTTCCTTCGTCTTTCGTTGACTCGACGACTTCCTCGACGATCCCTCGACGATCCTTGTTCTCTTTCCAACACAGCCAAACTACAGCCTAATTATCACAGAACAATTATTGCACGAACAGAAAAGAATATCCAGTGATTGTTAACCGCTGCCGGCAATGCCCCCACCGGCGGCCCTGCTACTGGGTTAATATCGCCAAACGAGATGACATGGATCCTCGAAAGGAACATTTATACAACGTATTTAGGGATGATAATGGGTTCGAGCTGGCGCAATAACCTCAAGAACTCGTTATTGTTTGGTCAGGAAAAATGTTACGGCCCAACCCTGGAGCTTTCGATCCGTTTCGATTAGGTCTATATTTTAGTGCTACAGGTAATGTATCATTATATGGTGATGGGAAGAGCTTAGTTCAGGCGGGATGACACATCACATCTGGTTCATCTTTCCCAAAGTTTTCAAATGACTTTGTTACACTTGAATGAAATTAACTAGAAAGTTTTCTATTGTGTAGCTATTCTTGGCACATGTAATTATGTGGGTTGTCTTTGATTTTTTTTTTTTTAATTTTGTTTTATTTTTTTGCTAATCAAGCACTATGACTAATTATTTGCTTCTCATAACAAATGGCAGAGAGTGCAGAGATGACTTTGAAAATAGTATTTGTGATAAAATTTAGATTTTATGAAATTATTATTTACCAGAAAATTTTCTAGCATTCACATCACATATAACACAATGTACAAATCTTTGTCTACTAAATTCGGACTATAGACATAAATTGAGACCTCACTATGATTGATTGGTTTATCATTGTTCGATAGCTGGCTTACAGGAGAGTATCCAGTTATTGCATGAGCTAAAGAAGAAAGTCGCACGCCAAACCGACATCTGGCCGTTAGTAAGGGTTGGCCCTAGTGTTTTTTACGTGAATTTAGGACCGTCGCGGATCCCTAATTTGGGGCCGTTTGTTTCGTCATAAAAGTCGTAAAAGTCTGTAATTCATAAATGATTTACAACCCAATTACAACTACGACGTTTGTTTGGACCATAATTCGTAAAAGAGTTACGCAACAAATATACCACTCACATGTAACCCAATTATCACTCACTTACAGCTTAGTTATAGTTAATTTTGTGGTTATGCAAATTTGCAAATTTGTATTATTTTTTTTATGTTCATATTAATTTTTTTAATGTTTAGTATTTATTTGCAATATTAAAATTTTTTAAATCATCAAATAGTTAATTTTGTGAATAACTTTTTCACCTACGGCTTACACATTACGACAACCAAACACTATAAAATATAATACACTTTCTCACTTATAATTTTATATTATCATTCAAACACCGTAAAATTTACATGCATATAGCTTATAAATTACGGCTAATTATGACAACCAAACAGGTCCTTAGCTGTGTTAGTTGAGATATGCCCTCTCAAAAGAGGATTCTTTCCGTATTCTTTCTCTGACAAGTGGGGGCGGCTCTCGTGCGCCTCTCCTTATCCAACAACCCGATGGGCCTTCTTCGTGGTATTTCGCTGACAGCGGCCCGTTTGCCCTGACAGGCCAACCTCTCTTTCAAACTATCCAACCTCTCAGGTTCTGTTCAATAGTCGTGCTCTCGTTTCTCCAGAGATATGACTACAATCATTGTATGTTTAAGGAAAAATAAAGGTAAAACATATAAAATATTGCTGATGTCAGCTCTTACAGCGCCCAAAGGCCTCGAATGGCTGAATGCCGTCACGCATTACGCAATTCTCCCCACATCTGTTTAAAATTTCCTGTGCATGCTCAATTAGTCTCCGAAAGCAGCCAGACATTATCCACACCTTCTTTTTTTTTCTTTTTTTTTCCCTAGTCATCATATATTTCAATCTCAATCTCAATTATTTCTTTAAAAAAAAAAAAATACATAATTTCCAAACCACGTGTAATCTAATCCAATCTCAATTTTATGTTGTTTTATTGATTATCACTCACTCAAATGTGTTCTCTCTGCGTATTAATTAATATCTCCCCACCTGCGATTTTCATAATCTCCACTCTCCCAACTCCCACACTATGGACTTCTTCTTCTTCCTCCTCCTCTCACTGGCTCTCTCTCTTCTCACCATCAAACTACTCTCCAAATATTCATCCAACAGCAACAACAAAAAACCTCTACTTCTACCACCAAGCCCTCCCTCTCTCCCCATCCTCGGCCACCTCCACCTCTTCAAGAAGCCTCTCCACCGCGCTCTGGGCCGCCTCTCTGCCCGCCACGGCCCCGCCATGCTCCTCCGCTTCGGCTCCCGCCCCGTCCTCATCGTCTCCTCCCTCCCCCTCGCTGAAGAATGCTTCACCAAGAACGATATCGCCTTTGCCAGCCGCCCCCAGCTCCCCTCCTCCAGGTCCTTCACCTACAACTACACCACCCTCGCCTCCGCCCCCTACGGCCCCCACTGGCGCAACGTCCGCCGCATCGCCACCATCGAGCTCCTCTCCTCTTCCCGCCTCCAGTCCTTGACCGACGTCCGCCACTCCGAGGTCAAGGAACTCATACGCGACTTGCTCGGAGAGTCTAGCGATGTTTCGGAGTGGAAAAAGGTGGATCTGAGGCCGAGGCTGTTTGGGCTGGCATTCAACGTCATGATGAGGATGATTGCGGGGAAGAGGTGCGAGGGGTCGGAGGAGGCGAGGAGGTTCCGGCAGGTGGTGGAGGAGGCACTGGCGGTGATCGGTGCGTCGAACGTGTCAGATTTCTTGCCAGCGGTGCTGAGGGTGGTGGTTTCCGGTGGGGTGAGGAGGAGGATGAGGAGAGTGAAGGGGAGGACGGACGCGATGCTGCAAGGGTTGATTGATGAGGAGAAGAGGAAGAAGAAACAGGGGAGACTCACAGGGGAAAGTAACAAGAAGAAGAACATGCTGCAAGTCTTGCTGGATTTGCAAGAAGAGGCGCCGGAGTACTACAGCGACGAGGTCATCAAAGCCATGATAGTTGTAAGTTCTGTTTGAAGTTGGTTTATAAAATCGATCTCTTCATCCTCACTAACTTGTTTCTATCTTCGAAGACTCTGTTCTTCGCGGGGACTGACACCTCAACGCAAACAATCGAATGGGCAATGACCCTTCTCCTCAACCACCAGCAGACCCTGCAAAAGGCTAGGAACGAGGTTGATTCCTTCATCGGAGAACACCGCCGCTTGCTGCAAGAACACGATCTCTCCAATCTCCCATACCTCCAAGCAGTCATCAGCGAGACCCTCCGGCTGTGCCCAGCAACCCCGCTGCTAGTCCCCCGTGAATCACTCGAAGATTGCACGGTGGCGGGCTACCACGTTCCGCGTGGCACGATGCTATTGGTGAACGCGTGGGCCATTCACAGGGATCCGGCCGTGTGGGCCGACCCGGCGGAGTTCAGGCCGGAGAGGTTCATGGACGGCGGTGGTGGTAAGACCATTCCGTTCGGAATGGGAAGGCGGCGGTGCCCCGGGGACGGGCTCGCGACGAGATTGATCGGGTTGGTGTTGGGGACGATGATTCAGTGCTTCGAGTGGGTGAGAACTGGGGAGGAGTTGATCGACATGGAGGAAAACGGGGGGCTTACGCTTCACAAGGCCAATCCTCTGCAAATCATGTGCAGGCCACGCGAGGTCTTTGCGGATGTTCTTTCACAAGCATGAACTCTTGAATCTTTTCCAATCGTCTGTGTATTACAATCTCTATATGAGGCATGGTAATTGTGGCATGTGATTCCTAATTAACCCCAGAAAAAATGTTGTAAAATTTCCTTTGGAGAAATAAGAAACAGTGAATGAATCGCCAGTAATACGAACAATCGCACCAGATCTGCCATTATTAAAAAATTCGCGAATTAATCGACAAAATTCGTGAAAAGTGAAATAGTCGGGATTAATCGTGAATAATTAGGCTAATATTCGGGTATAGTTTGCGATTTATTGAGAAATATTTTGTTAATAACTCATGAATTGTTCTGTAGTTTTTGTTGTATCTGATTTGTAATTGACCCAAAACGATAAACAATAAATAAATTTGTAGTGAGGAATAGAGGACCCTGAATAACTCGCGTATAATATGAACAATTCGCATTAGATTCTCGAGTTATTCAAATTATTCGGAAATTATTCATGAATTATATTCCAGGTTATTCATAATGATTGCTTATAATTCGTGAATAATTCGGTAAAAATCACCAATATATCGCGAACAAATCGCGAACGCCATCATGTGATTGAGAATGAGCATGTTTCCAGACCAGGACTGAAACTTTTATAGAGAGTGGGCCAGCTGGTACTGAGAGCTGATTGGATGCAGTCTAACAAAAGATCAAATGGAATTTTCATCCAGTCCACTTGAAATGAAAATCAATATAAAACCCAAGTGGATGTGGATCAATCCATTGTTGTATATAATTAGGCAATAATTGTGGCCACCGAGTCCTTAAAAGTTTGTTCCCAATGTGTCAGCATCAGTCGTCAGTGCCTACCCCGTCTTCTTCAACAATTGTTTCAGGGGTTGTTTGTTTATCCCGAAAAAGTGGACGGAAGAAATCAATTTCACTACTATTTAGTGGGGCCCACGAGCTTTCCCTCTCAAACTCTTATTTGTTTGCCCCGAATCAAACCCCATGAAACTGGCTGCCACATCAGTATTTTGCAATGTAGGGGAGAATAGAAGCCTTAAATTCTGACACACATGAGTTAAAATTATTTCATTTTCTCTCTGTTAGGGTTACTTGCACTTTCCCGCCACCTCAACCTCTCCCATGCGCCACTGATCTCTCCTCTCTTGTCGTATGCCCTCTCCTCTTGCTCTCTTCCGCCGTTATCTCCCTTCTCCCGCCGCAAGACCGTCCCTCTCCCTCTCTCACAACCCCGATCTCTCTCTGTTAGGGTTATTCGCTCTCTCCCGCAGCCTCAGCTTCTTTCTCTTCTGCCGCTGACCTCCCCTCTCCACCGATTGACCTCCCCTCTCGCTCCCTCGTGGGTGATTTCCTTCTCCCGCCGCGAGACCGTCCCTCTCCCTCTCTCACAACCTCGATTTCTCTCTGTTAGGGTTACTTGCTCCCTCCCCCTGTCTCAACTTCCCACTTTACCGCCATTGATCTCCCCTCTCCGTTATTGACCTCCTTTCTCGCTCCCCCGCTAGTGATTTCCCTTGTCTCGCTGCGAGACCATCCATCTCCCTCTCTCACAACCCCGGTTTCATTGCCATGATCTCTCTCTCTCTCTCATCCCCGATCTTGTCGTCATGATCTCCTACTATCTCACAGGCCCAGTATCATCATCCAGATCTCCGTTCTCTTGCAACGTCCCTCCCTTTCTAAAGATCTCCCCCATCTCGGCCTGAGGAGAGAGACTGGCCAAAAAATTAGGGCAATCTGTTTTCTTAAGTATTATTTCTCTGCCTCTCTCTTAGGGTTACTCGCTCTCTTCTGTCAATGTTGCATCTGGTGTCATCGCTGCCATGTCTCTCAGCCTCCTCTGCTGGGCTCTCCAATTAAAAATTAAATACTGGGCTAGAGTAGGCTTCAGTTTTAGTTGGGAGCTGGGTGGTCTTGTTGGGTGGTCGACTTAGAAGTTGTCACCGTTAAGTGAGCAATGCGTGCATTTGTGCATAAGTGAGAAATTTTGTGCATTTGGGAAAATTTTGTTTTAATTAGTGCATGTTCAATCTGCTGGGCGTTCAATCTGGTAGGTTATGATGATATTCTGAGCCTTGTTTTATTCGCAAATTTTATGCATTTGGGAAGGGAATGTTGATGAATCTGCTGTGATTCTCTCCTTCTCATTTGCTCTCCTTGTTGCTGCTATAGTGGGTCTCTTCCTTTGCTCTCCTGATCGCCGCTGCGGGTTATAGATAAGCAGTTTACCTTGATTGTCTTTTTTCCTATTTGTTTGCCTGAAAAATGGCTTGAAATGAGGATGATTCTGCATTGTTTTTTTTGTCACCTGTCTTATGTTGTTATTGTTGCAGTGACACTTCGTTTATGTGGTGTCTAACATGAATCTGGGTGAATTTGTAGGAACTTAAGGACAAATTTTGACAACACCCTATTCCTACTCCATCTCGGTTAAATTTGATAAAATCCGGAATATGGTAAAATCTTCTAGCTCTATCTTTGTTAATTTATTTTTTGGTTTGTTAACAACTAAAATTGTTTGCTTGATGATGAAGATCAGATGGTTTGATGAAATTTATTACAATTTAAGTTAATTATAATTAATGAAATGGTTTGTTTGAAAATTCAAATTGGTTGAATTGATAACTTGTTTTCAGTTACTTTGAATTAATAACTTGCTTGTTGATGAATCATTTATTTGTTAATTTATGTGTAATGAGTAAGTTAAGTATAATATGATATAAGTTCAGAAGAAATTGCTTACTTAAAATGTGGTAATTTAAAAAAATCATTATGTGTAAATGTACAAACTGTAATAGGCGACGGAAGAGATTGAGTAACCCTAATGGGAGAGAAAGGCAGCGAAATAATTTTTAAGTGCAAGTTTGTTAGATTTCAGAGAGTTTTCTCACTCTAGGTAAGGAAAACTGACATCTCATTTTTCTGATTGGGTACATTTTATATATCACATCGGGATGTGGGGCTTATTGACTTTGTAACACTTGGCATCACCCATGTTTGGTATCACTAATAGTTTGCATTTTGAGGGATGCTAATGAAAACCCAGTATAAAATATAGCAACCAACAGTTCTAAACTGCTAGGATGGTTGTATATGATTGGAATATAAGTTCGAACATCTATGATTAAAGTTTAGACTGTGATAAAAGCCCCACAATGACTGAGTTAGCAACCAACACAAATATTGTGCTTATGGATGGCTGAAAATGAAAGTTGAAGACAGTTCTGAGTTTAAAGCTAAGGTTTCTTCATTCCAATCAATTGTACATTCATAATTTACTTCATGATTATAATAAGAAGCAAGAGAACTTAAAAAATAATAAGAAGAAGAAAACAACATGAGTACAATATGTTTTTTCAATCTATCTAAGTTCTTTGAAAGTTTTCTTTGCTTTATACGCAAATGTTCAATCAATTTTTTCATTTCATCATCTGATTGTATGTTATGCTCACTGTATATAACTCCCAACTGTTGATTTTCTTCACTGCACAATACAAAATAATTGCACTCTCTATTTATATATTTTGCACAATCCAAGAATAGTTTGCCTTTGTTTTTTTTTTTTTCAAATTGAAATTTTTCAGTGGTGTTGTAAGCCTGTAGTTGCAAGTTTTGTGGTTGTTGTGACGCTCATAGTTGATTCGTTGCTACACTTTGCCATTGATAAAAAATTGATTAAATTTGCTCCTGAAATGCTACTGTTGACTTTTGTTTCTTTTTGTAGTGGCCTTTCTCTCTTGGTTTCTCTCTCTAATGACTTTTTTCTCTTGATAAAAGAGGAAAACTGCTTTTCTTACCTGAAATCTAATAGCACCCCTTTCTTTCTTTTGTTTTGCAATAGCCAGACAACCCCTTATAGGCGTCTGTTATTAGCCGTTGGCCTTGTTTTGCCTATTGGGGGCTTTGTTGACCATTGTTGGGCTTTAAAATAGAGCTGAAAATCAGTTGACTTTGATTTTTTGTCCTATTATGGGTAAGTATATCACTCAAGTTTGAGTAGTGACCAGATCTCGATGGAAGATGTTATTATATACTTACTTGTGGGGCCATGTACCTTTTCCTTGGTTACTTTTTCTTGCCAACCAAACAAGGGTATCACTGAAAACAGATTGAATCCTCCTCTTTTCAGTCTATTTTCCCTTTTAACAAACAAGAAAAAGAGATTGAAAGAAAAATTGTTTTTCTAACCTGAAATCTGACATCACCCGTTTTCTTCCTTGTTTTCCAACAGCTAAAAAACCCCTTAAGGAAAAATAGTCAAATTTTGTCATCTGCATAAAGAGTGTTTAGCACAGAAACAAATATCCAGTGAGGGCCCAAATTATGACATTACTCTCTTCTAATCCATCCACAACTGAGAAAATTGTATTGAAATTCTCAGTTATTATAATTTGCATTTGAATTTCATTCACGTATGCACTGTAGGCTGTCCAAAAGTTACTGGAGGACAAGCCATTGAAAAGCAAAGTTTCAAGCGCTAAACGCGAGGGACTATCACCCGCGTCTCAGCATCAAGGCGCGTTGGCTCGACACCCGCGTCTCAGCATCAAGGCGCGTTGGCTCGACACCCGCGTCTCAGCATCAAGGCGCGTCGGCCTGACACCCGCGTCTCAGCATCAAGGCGCGTCGGCCTGACACCCGCGTCTCAGCATCAAGGCGCGTTGGCCTGACACCCGCGTCTCAGTTATAACCGCCTTGGTTAAGGGACCAATCACTGCCCACACGTAGGGGAGATCAGCCCCCATCGTGGCATGTCTTTAGCAAGCACGTGGGTTAGTTACCACCCATGTAGCGGGGAAGTTGGCCCTCATTGTGGAGCGTTTGTAGGGGGCACGTTCACCCCTAAGACCTCTATAAATAGCCCCGTCGCTATGAAGAAGGGGTCGAATTTTTGGCGATCGGCATCAAGGGGGAGAGCATCAGAAGAAATCGAAGGGCATCAATAGACATAAAGAGACCGAGAGATATCAACAGGCGCGACACATACAGAGAGAGAGAGAGAGAGAGAGAGAGCCGACTCTTCAAGCCAACTTGCTGCGTACAAGTTACTCTTCGCCTACCTTCTCTTTTAGAGTTTTGGTAGACGGGGCTGAGTTACTCCTTCTACCTGCCAAGGAGAAGATCCCTTGACGGTCCAGACGGTCATCTGGTCAACGGAGAACAAGATTCACTCTCCACCGCCACACGAAGAACCCAGCACTAAACAAAGGGGGGATTCAAACTTCAACATCCTCCCTCCCTTGTAACCGGAAGATTAGTATGTTGTAATTTTTCATCTGATTCAAGGAAATTTTACACCTTCCTTCTCTCTCTTCCGTGTCCAACAAGAGATGGCGACTCCGCTGGGGACAACCTTCGTTACTGATGAACAGGTAGTGGCGCAAGATGACGTCCACCATGAGGGAAAGATGGTCGAATCGCTCGTTGTCGAGTTCAACCAGGCGAAGTACGAAGAGTTCCTCTCTTCTGGCTCCAAGAGCCCAAGGACCCGCGTCTGCCGTCGGGTCTCAACGGGGAATGGCCTCGAGTCCCGATCTGTGGCTCTCTCGAGCTCCCCTGCTGCCGACTGTGCCAAGCAAGAGACGCGCGTCAACGCCTCTCAGAAGGCCCGCGTGGTCCCAGGCACATCTGCCTTTGCGACCAACCGCGTCGCACAGAACACCCGCGTCAGCGTCTCTCAGGAGACCCGCGTGGTCAAAATCCCTGGTGGCCAGCATCAGGATGTCGTTGGTCTCTCTCTACCTCCTCGACGCAATCGAAACGCTGAGCGTCGACAGAGGAGACGTGCGCGTCAGCTGCAAGTTGGAACCGTCGGTTGTCCAACTGAGGCTGGACGCGACGTACAATCGCGCGCCTTGCCCGCGGCACGTCCAGTACGTGAAATCCGCGTTTGGCGGCCCAAGTGCGTAACTCCTCAAGTTGAGTCTTCTGAAGACCAGCTTATCAAATGCCAAAGCGAAGCTTCTGCGTCTCGTCAAACGCAAGAAACACGCGCTCACAGGCATGGGGCCCAGCAGCCCACTCTCTCTCACCCGTCTCTGCCCGGACGCACCAGGCATCAACGCAAGACTCGCGTCTCATCTCAACAGAGACGCCAGCCGCGCATCAGACAGCCGCGACGCGAGACCTGCGTCCCTGAAGTCTGCGTCCATTCTGCACAGCACATGGATGCCTCCCGTCTTCGACGTTGTGAGGCTAGTCTCTTTGATCCCTCTTCCATGGATTTGAGGGATTATTTAACAAAGAAAAGAAGTGCCCACCAGGTCACTTCATCTTGCTGCTGCCAACGGCTCATCTCCATGCTCTCGGAGTGCCGTTGCGGGTCGAGTGTGCACCAGCAGTCTTTAGTTAGACAGCTGACCTCGATCCCCCCGTCAGCCAAAAAAGGCGCTCCCATAGAAGGAGAATCTTCTCTGACGTTGAATACCCGGAGCTTACTGCGAACATGACAAGCAGAAGCAAGGGAAAAGGACTTGCAGTCAGCTCAGATGAGTCTGACTCTGAACCGGAAGGAGTGTATCGACACACTCGCACCCGGACTGGGGCCATTCCCCCGGTTGACTATAATGCCTTAGCCCATGGCATTAAAGTGAACGATTCCCACTCCGCCGTAGTGGAATCAGGGGCTTCAAACTCCTCCGTTGAGAAGGAGGCCTCTGCCTACATGACAGGCACTCCTGATGAGACAGCTAGACGTCTGGAACAGATCCAAAAGAGACAAATGGAGATGATTGTGTCTCAACAGGAATCTATCGATGCTATCAAGCTGGCGCTTGCACAGCTGCTCGAAGACAGGAGGAGATCTCCTCCTAGGAGGTCGAGGGACAGAGAGAGAAAGGGAGGAAGCTCATCTTCCGAGCCTTCTGAAGAGAAGCCTCGATCCACTTCTGGCTCGTCCAAACCCTCGTCAAAGGGCGACCGAGACCCAGGGAAGGCTCATGCTAAAAGGATGAGTCAATTGGAGGAACGCCTCAATGCCCTTGCCAGTCGCAAAGACCTCCAAGAAGCTGGAGTGGTCCGGCCCTATCCAGCTGAGTGGGATTTAGTCCCGTACCCTCCTAAGTTCAAGGCTCCAACCCTCCAAGCCTTTGATGGGAAGGGGTCCCCTAATCAGCACATCTACTACTTCAAATCCCAAACCGGGAATGTAGTAGATAATGACGCCATCCTGGCGCGACTGTTCATCGGCACCCTGAAAGGGTTGGCCTTTGAGTGGTTCATGAAACTCCCGGAAGGTTCTATCAAAAACTGGGGCGACTTGGAGAAGCTGTTCTTAACACGCTTCTTCGAAGATGACTCCGAGGTCACAATGCCCACCCTGTTAGCTACGAGACAGCGAAAGGGAGAGTCCGTCAAATCTTTCGTGGAAAGATTTCGGAACGTGGCACTCCGGTGTCCAAGCGGTATGACCCAGGCCACCCTGGTGGAAACATGCCGCCACAACCTCCAAACCTCACTCCTTGCTCAAATAGGAGTTGCTGAAAGCCGCACCTGGAAACAATTAGTCCAACAAGGTGAACAGGCTGAGGAGATTGTTGCCCGCGTCAGGGCAGAAGAAGGCAAGCCGCGGCCGGAGAGGTCAACTAGGCGAGCGCCAGACACCTCCCTCCAGACAAAGCGGAAGGATAATTTGGCGACGGAGACCAAATCTCCCACCAAACCTCAACCAGCCAAGGCGAGTGGCTCTTTAAGCCAACCCCGCGCCAACAAGCAGTATTCCTTCAAGGAGGAACATGTCGATTCGCTCTTCAAGCTACTCAACAAGAGCAACCGACTGAAGCTCCCTGAGGCCAGGCGCCCTCAGGAAGTCGGCAAGACCGACAACCCCAACTACTGCTTGTACCACAGGATGTTGGGACACCCTACCAGAAGCTGTTACATCTTCAAGGACATCCTTCAGGCTCTGATTGACGCGGAGGTGTTGAAACTCCGACCAGAACAGAAGGAGGTGACAGCCAACATGACGTCGGTTCTCCAGTTTGGAAAACAACCTCCAGCACCTGCAGGGGTGGTCCCAATCCCAAGAGGAGAACTAAGAGTGGTCAACACAGACCCTCACCAGCAGCAGGAGAAGGGCTTGGTACCCGTCCCTACGCCTCAAGGGGAAATCATGTGGGTCCACCCTGACCTAGTGGACAGCCAGCAGTGGACTACTGTAACCAACAGGAAGTCCAAAGGCAAGGCAAAAGCTTCGTCCTGCCATGTGGTATGTGCTTCCTCCCGAGAAGCAGAGGATGATGTTCCCTCACTGACTGATTCAGAAGAGGAAACAATAGTCTTGGCCGCAGAGCCCAACCAACCAATGACGGGGACTCGTTCAGGACAGCCCTACTTGAAGCAGTACGGCGAAGTGGCGGCAAACCCTCCACAACCGGCTGCAGAGCCAACTAGGCCCTCCACGAAGCCACCAGTGGAGAAACAAAAAGAGACTCGATTCTCTCGAGCTCTTCAAAAGGGTATAGCGGAAGGATCCACAACGCCTTACCGCTTTGATGTCTTGGCTCAATTGGCCAACATCCCGGCGCGGATCACCCTGTATGAGCTTCTAAGACTATCAAAGTCGACCAGAGAGGCTCTACAAGAAGCTCTGGCAAATGCTGAGGTCTTTATGACCCAGGTGCCAAAGAAGGAAGATGTAGAGAATTGTCTCCACACCTCCCAGAATGCTCCCTGCATTACCTTTACGGCAGATGATATGCAGGTTAAAGGGAAGCATGATCGACCCCTGTACTTCACAGGTTATATCGGATCATCTGAGGTGAACCGCATTCAGGTAGATCCAGGGTCCGCATTGAGCATCATGCCCCGCCGAGTCATGCAACACCTCGGCATCCCTACCCACCGTCTGAGCCCTACACAGACGACCATCTACGGGTTCAATGCCAACGGCACCCGTCCGATGGGGAAGATCAAGCTCAAGTGCCAGATTGGGAGCCTCAAGTCGGAGGTGACGTGCTACGTCATCGATGCCGACACTTCCTACAATCTGCTGCTGGGACGACCATGGATCCACCGCAACTCCATCGTTCCCTCCACTCTTCACCAAGTCATGAAATACATTGACGCGAGTGGGAAGGTGCAAACGTTGGTTGCCGAAAGGTATCCGTTTAAGGGGGTCGAAAATTATTTCACGGACTCCCTCCTATATCAGGATCCGGTGGATGAAACCCCGCAACTGGAGGTGCCAGACTCTGGTAATGAGGCTGACACTGAGCCCGAGCAAGAAGAGTGCCTGTGGAAGTTGGAACCACTTGTAAAGAGCACTAATAAGCTCGATGTTGATAATACCACCGACGATGCAGGCGGTTGGTATATTAATGAGAATTTAGACTTTGAGTATTTTTCTGCGTGTGCATCCGATTCAATACCGTCGGATACTAGTACCGACGTAGACGATGACATCTGGTCGGCAATGGATGCTTTGACATCATTGCATGTACCAGTAAAATCATCTTTCGGGACATACCAGGATAATGGTGATGCGCAGGAATCTATATTCATGGTTCCGACAAGACGAAAAGGCCAAAAACCAATCCTTTTTGGGCGAATGACGACTGAACCAACGCCCCGCGAAGAATCGGAAAGTGAGGAATCCCCTCAGCTCAGTCATTATGAACCAAAAGCGCTCAAAATGATGAAGTGCATGGGGTATGATCTAACCAACAGACCCGGGTTGAACTTCGGCAAAGGAAGGAGAACGCTACTTCGATCCTTTGTGCCGAAAGGGAAGGCCCCCGATTATTATCATCGGACGCGCCGGGGGTTGGGCTATGTATCAACTCCGGTCCCATCAGCCTCCGATTCTCAAGAATCGTCGAGCAACGATTACTCTTCAGACACATCATCCTGGGAGTCAGATGTCAGTGTCGGCAACATCTTCAAGGAACTTTCAGTGAACATGGTTTCGACAAGCCACCTGGAAGATGGAAATGAAGAAATGATCCAATCTGATACAGATCCTTGGATCAAACATTTAAATGCTCTTTGGGATACCCGCTTTGAACAGCGTGAGCCACCCACAGAAGACAAGGTTGTTCAGATCAACCTAGGAGATGAGGCTAACCCTAAGCCCATCTTCATAAGTGACGGCCTGTCACCTTCAGAGAAGAAGGATCTAATATCTCTTGTACAAGAGTATATAGACGTCTTCGCCTGGAATTATGAGGACATGCCAGGACTTGATCCTCAAGTGGCCATGCACCGCCTCAACATCAATCCGGACGTAAAGCCTGTCAAACAACAACAGCGACGGTTTCGCCCAGAAATAATGGAGGCAATTCAATCAGAAGTCAGAAAACTTATTGATTCTGGCTTCATCAAGGAAGAACAACATCCCGACTGGGTAGCCAACATCGTCCCCGTTTCCAAGAAGAACGGGAAGATCAGGATCTGCATCGACTTCCGCGATCTAAACGAGGCCTGCCCCAAAGACGAATTCCCATTGCCAATCACAGATGTTATGATTGACAATACTTGTGGATTCGAACGAATGTCCTTCATGGACGGATTCTCAGGATACAATCAAATCAAAATGTATCCTGATGATGAAAAGCATACCTCCTTCAGGACTCCTCTAGGGGTATATTGCTATACTGTCATGCCTTTTGGACTGAAGAATGCGGGGGCAACCTACCAAAGGGCCATGAATGCCATTTTCCATCAGCAAATGCGCAAAACGGTGGAATGTTATGTCGATGACATTGCGGTGAAAAGTCGCATTAAAGGAGATCACATAGCTGATCTGAAGGTGGTCTTCGACATCATGCGGGCTCATCAATTGAAGATGAACCCTACCAAGTCCTTCCTGGGGGTAGCCAGTGGCAAATTCCTAGGATTTGTTGTGACTTCACAGGAATCCATTTGGATCCGGAAAAAGTCCGCGCTATCCAAGAGATGCAACCCCCGAGAAACCTCAAGGAACTCAGGGGTTTACAGGGTCGATTGGCGTACATCCGCAGGTTCATCTCAAACCTCTCCGGAAGATGCCAGCCCTTCGCTAAGTTGATGAAGAAGGGTGTCTCGTTCATTTGGGACGATGCTTGCCAACAAGCGTTTGAGGAAATCAAACAATACCTCACCCAACCACCAGTCCTTGCAGCCCCGGTGTCCGGAAAGCCTTTCCTAGTGTACGTCCGGGCAATGGACCATTCTTTGGGAGCTCTACTAGCTCAGAATGATGAAGAAGGACGAGAACAGGCAATCTACTATCTGAGTAGAACAATGATCGGAGCCGAACATCGGTACAACCCGATCGAGAAGGAATGTTTGGCACTAGTGTTCGCCATTCAGAAAATGCGACACTATCTGGTAGGCCAGACTATAAATGTCATATCAAAAGTCAACCCCCTGAGGTTACTTATGACAAAGCCTTCTTCACTAAATGGCCGGCTGGCAAAATGGGCCATGTTGCTATCCCAGTATGATATGCACTTTCTGCCGCAGAAAGCCATTAAGGGACAAGCGGTGGCAGACTTCCTAGCTGAACACCCAGATCCGAGGGCAGCCAAAGTCTACGAGGATCTCCCAGACGAAGTGGCCGAAGTCTACCTGACTCAGACATCGTTCGAAAGTCAAGTGTGGCAACTTTTCTTCGACGGTGCATCAAGGACAAGCCCCAAGGGACACGTAGTGGCGGGGGTAGGAGTAGTACTTGTCTCCCCACAAAATTATGTGATCCCCCGAGCTGTCTCGCTAACGGAGCCTTGTTCCAACAATGTGGCGGAGTACAATGCTCTATTGATCGGGATGCAGCTCGCCGATGAGATTGGCGTTAAAAATCTCGAGGCATACGGTGACTCTAAACTCATCGTCAGCCAAATTCGCGGGGAGTACGAAGTCAGACATGAAGACTTAGTACCCTATTACAACGCAACTATCCGCATGGCCGAGGGGTTTGCTAACTTCTACATCGACCATGTACCGCGCAGGCAAAATGCGCACGCCGATGCACTCGCATCCCTTGCAGCCTCCCTAGCTCTTCCAGCTGGAGCAATGGAGAAAATATTCGTCTACAGCCACGACTTGCATTGCCCGAAAAATACTCTCGAGGACTATCAGGAGTCAAAGGGAGATTGTCGAGGCAAAGAAGTGCTGGAATTGTCGGCCGGTCCAGAGCTTAAAGACTGGCGATTCCCCTACATCGACTATGTCTTGTACGGCATCCTGCCTGAGGACGCCAAAGAGGCGGCTGCCATTCGAAGGAAAGCCCCTAAGTTTTACTATAATGCGATTACACGAACATTGTATCGTCGGTCGCATGACGGGATCTTACTCCGGTGCCTCTCACCAAAAGAGGCCCAGGAGGTATTGAAAGAGGCCCACGACGGTACGTGCGGAGCCCATCAACCTGGCCCAAAACTGGCACATCGACTCCAAAGATTGGGTTACTATTGGCCCAAGATGGTTGCCGACGCCGTCGCCTATGCCAAAAGATGTCACGCTTGCCAAATACATGGAGATTTTATCCATCAAGCACCAGGGTACCTCCACTCTACGACCTCTACATGGCCATTTGAAATGTGGGGGATGGATGTGGTTGGTCCTATCAGCCCACCATCATCAAAGGGACATCGGTTCATTCTAGCAATAACTGATTACTTTTCCAAATGGGCCGAAGCCATTCCTTTGAAGGAGGTGAAGTCGTCCAACGTGATCAAGTTCGTAAAACATCACGTTATTTACCGTTTCGGTGTACCTCGGCGGATTGTCCATGACAATGGACCCCAGTTCATCAGCCAGGCATTCCAGAGATTCTGCGCTAAGTTCAGAATCCAGAGTGTGTCCTCAACGGCATACTATCCTGCCGCTAATGGCCTCGCAGAAGCTTTCAACAAGAACATTGGCAAGCTTCTCAAAAAGTTCGTCTCGAAGAGTCAACGCGACTGGGACGACAAGCTAGGCGAATGCTTATGGGCCTATCGCACAACAGTGCGAACCCCGACAAAGGCCACGCCGTTTTCCTTGGTATACGGATGTGAAGCCGTGCTTCCCCTGAAAATCCAAATTCCATCTCTACGCGTCGCCTTGACAGCGGAGATGACGACAGAGGAGAAGCATCGACAGCGACTCCAGGAACTGGAGGCCTTAGACGACAAGCGTCTGCAAGCCCAACAGCAAATCGAGCTCTACCAAGCTCGAATCACCAGAGCCTTCAACAAGAAAGTTAAAGTACGAACTTTCAAGAAAGGCGATCTTGTCTTAGCCGTCAGAAGACCCATGGTGATGACGCACAAGACAAAAGGAAAATTCCAACCCAAATGGGAAGGACCATTTGTGGTAGAGTCAGTCTACTCGAATGGATCATATCGCCTCATAACCTCGAATGGCGATACACTTATGATGCCAATCAATGGCAGATTCCTGAAGAAGTACTATCCTTAGATGGTATTCTTCCGCTGATCAAGTTAAAAATACACCTCTGATCAAAACAAGAAGAGCTTCTTCATTAATATCCGACGCCCCCGACGGCTAAGGATAGAAGAAAATGTTGGCTTCTAAGTCCAACATAAGTCTTCGACAACTCATCATGCTGAGGGGAATAGCATGGCTAGCCCAACTCAAACGGTAGTTGGTAAAGGCACTTCAAACCCGTTGACAGCTAAGGATTTGCTAAAAATCCTAAGGGACACTTTCCCATTTGATCCGACGCCTCCAACGGCTAAGGATAGAGGAAAATGTTGGCTTTTAAGCCCAACATAAGTCTTCGACAACTCATCATGCTGAGGGGAATAGCATGGCTAGCCCAACTCAAACGGTAGTTGGTAAAGGCACCTCAAATCCGTTGATAGCTGGGGGTTTGCTAAAAATCCTAAGTGGACTTGATTCCACTCTTTCCTCCAAAATCCCTTACCAATTCTCATCCACAGAATGGTAGGACCACAAAAAAAAAAAACAATCGTTGCCAAATTAACACCATACCTCTGGTAATGAGATACCCCTTGTAGAGTACAAATCTTGCTTGTCAACTCTACATTTTGCCAAGTTAACACTACACCTCTGGCACTTCAAATCTCACTTGTCAATTCTCATCCATAGAATGACAGGTCCTCAAACTGTTTTCGGCTCAAGCCAATTCTTGTCAAGTTAATATCACACCTCTGACAAAACTACTGTTTAAGTTAACATTATACCTCTAAGCAGTACTTCAAGTTTCTGCCAGGTTTAATATTACACCTCTGACAGTCACTTTTCTTCAGTCTTCCACATCGAAGCTGAAATGAATGATGCCAAGTTAA
Source organism: Agave tequilana (assembly GCA_038442645.1). NCBI lineage: Eukaryota > Viridiplantae > Streptophyta > Magnoliopsida > Asparagales > Asparagaceae > Agave > Agave tequilana. The sequence continues at coordinate 61,317 of JAVJIF010008196.1, read as the reverse complement.
CACTACACCTCTAGCATCTGAGTCATCGCTAAGTTCAACAATACACCTATGGCCATGACCTTTCCTCGACTTCCTTGTCCAAGTCGAGATGACCAATGCTAAGTTCAACATTACACCTCTAGCATTACCTCACTGTTAAGTTAAACATCACACCTATGACAGTGACATTCTCAGTTTTTCCTAAACAAAACTGAAATACTTCTGAGTTAAGGTAATATCACACCTCTGACTCGCATCCTTGTCAAGTTAACATTACACTTCCGACAAGACCACTTTCAACCCGTCAAGTTAATATCACACCTCTGATGGTAACAAACCTTCCTAGACTCTCCACGAGTCTAATCTCACTTGTTATTCTCTTCAATAGAATAACAGGTCCACCTAAAAACATTGTTAGGTTAATATCACACCAATTAACAGTGTTTTCATCAAATCCCCAGCTGAACTCGATTAAGTTAATTCTAAACCTCTGATCAGAGTTCACCCTCCTGGGGGTACCAATTATACTTGTCACTTTCTCTATAAAGTGGCAGGTTCATCAAAAATTTCATCCCTGTCAAGTTAACATTACACCTCTGACAGTATTGTGAAAATTCCTGAATCTTGACTTATTAAGATTATCATCATAAATTTAACAAAGTCAAAGATTCTTTTGCTTCTATGAGTCTAACTGAACACAAAAAGTTCAAGACACTGAAAGAGGCAAAAAGAAAATGTCACTTTTATTGATGATCCAGGCAAATGAAAGTGATACAAAACACTCTCTTATACAATAAGATTGAGTGTTACAGTCCAGACGCTCTCTTATACCATGAGATTGAGCATTACAATTAAGGAGTACAAAGAAGTCCCTCTCTCTCCCAGAGGTTGCACTCACTCCTCAAAGCTGCATCTGATTCCAAGTAGAGGATATTGTGAAGAGGCGCCAAACTGTAGCGACGGTTGGAGCCGATTACACGGTGGAACATCGAAAGCGCCCTAGCTGACTAAGCTAAGAGCAATGGTGTTCTTGAGGTCTGGTGGCAACAGAAAGTCCTGCAACCCTTCGTTCAGGAGCGTCTCTTTCCCTAGCAGGCCATCCAACGGACATAGACTGTCCTTGATGTGACTTCTGGAGTGGGAGAGGAAGAGGATCTTGTCCGCCACCACAACCGCCGGAACCCTCATCGCCGTCATGCATAGCCTGACCATCTCTTGCCAGCAGGCATGAATGGCGAAGCAGATCTGAAGAGACCTTGGCGAGGGTTGGGTCCTCGTCAGAGACGTAATATACTCTCTTATAGGTGACGAGGACCATAATATACTCTCTTATAGGTGAACATCGAACAAGTTCGCCGGCCAAAGCATCCTTCCAGGGGCCCAGCAAACCAGCAAGTCTACCTGCAAGGAATGAAACAAAGGAATCAGAACAATCTGCAACTTAGTATGTTTCAACAGAGAAAAACTAAGTCGCAAATGCAGACTGCAGACGCGGGAATGATCCACGCAGTCAGCCAAGCAGACGCGGGAATGACCCACGCAGTGAGCCAAACTGCTGCGTCAGCAGAGACAAACGCGAATCAAAACGCGGTCTCATTCTGCGCCCAAGTCGAAAGCACAGACGCCGAAAAGGCACAGACGCCGAAAGTTGCCATCTCCTTGTTGAGTGAACAAGAGTTGCAAGGCTCGGGTCTGAAACCTTTTTGGAATTCGTCCAAAGCAGTGGCTATAAAACGCGCCAAGACAGTGGCTTTGAAACGCAAGCTTTGTGAACAAAGCCAGCGCCAAGTGCCAAAGACCCCTGCACTCGCGTCCAGAGAAGTTCAAGTCTGTGGCGCAAATTCCAGAAGGAATGCACCAACACAGACTTCGTGAGGGGGTCCAGATAATGATGATGCCAAGGTACAGGCCGTGGTAGATTAAAATATCATGGCTAATCGGGACGGCGTACCAACAGAGGCTTCTACCAAGAGTCGGGCTCTCTGCGTCCAGACGCGGACGTGCAAGATGATCAGAGAGACACTCTGCCCCGAAGAGACCAAACAGGAGCATACAAGCCCTGGGTCATCTTCATCCACAGAGCCATCCTCATCCATGGAGACAATACTCTGAAGAGGATGAAGGTTCTCAGAGCGCTCGCTCTCAAAAAGAAAACAGTCCAAAGATTGGGTTGAAGGGAGAGGGTGCGCCCTATTTATAGGCAGCCCCCGATAACTGCAATTAATGATCTCCTAATCTGAACCGCCGGCCTTAATGACCGCACGATTGTCAAGGTCCAATAAGGGACTGACGCGTGTAACGCCGCTTCGAAAACCGTCGCAGGCGCCAATCTCCAACCACCCGCATCGGTTTCTCATTAAAGGGAATTAACGCTCAAGACCAATAAGAAGCCGACGCGTGGATAACCGCTTCGGGAAACAGCGGAAAATCTGCATTCCCGATCATCAATAGAGATTTGAAGATCACATCAAATCTTTATGACAGGCTGTATGTAACGCCTGGGAGGTTACACCAAGACGCAGACTGAAGAACCGTATCCAAAATTCGCGTCCCCTCCCCAGATTGGATGACGATCACCCGCGTCCTAGAGGAATGTCCGCGTGATGCAAAGTCGCGTCCCCTCAGCAAACGGGGTCCTTTTTAAAGGAGAACACTTAGTCCATTTTGGGATTAATGGAAATGCACAAGGCTGCGTCCCTCGCGTCTGCTTGATCCGCGTCTTTCCTAGCGAAGCAGATTCGCGTCTCTCCCTACAGACGGATGCCGCGTCTTCTGAACTCATGGCCGCGTCTCCCTATGGATTGACGCTGCGTCTCATCAAAAGAACTTGGTTCTGTCCAAGTCCTTTTGAACTCATGGCCGCGTCTCCCTATGGATTGACGCTGCGTCTCATCAAAAGAACTTGGTTCTGCCCAAGTCCTTCTGAACTCATGGCCGCGTCTCCCTATGGATTGACGCTGCGTCTCATCAAAAGAACTGGGTTCTGCCCAAGTCCTTCTGAACTCATGGCCGCGTCTCCCTATGGATCGACGCTGCGTTTCGCCCAAAGAACTTGGTTCTGCCTAAGTTCTTCTGAACTGATACCCGCGTCTCCCTGTGAACAGAGGCCGCGAGTCGATGCTGCGTTTCATTGAAAGAACTTAGTCTTACCTAAGTTCAGTATTTACAGCCAGTGATCAAGAAGTTGGATTCATCCACAGCTAAGCAAAGAAGATGGAACAAAAAAAATGTCCTTTTTATATCAAAAGTGGATACAAACACTCTGATAAATAGAGTGTTCTTTTCTTTACAAAAAAAAAGAAAAGAAGGCTAAATGTCCTGGTTCGCCAAGGAACGGATTTGCTCCCTGAGATGATGCATCTTGATCTGACGTGCCTTCTCAGCCTCCATCATGGCTTGGACCCGCAGCTCCTCTTCAGATAGGAAGGGTTTTGCAGCCAGCTGCGCTCGCAGAGATTCCACCCTGGAAGAATGTAGAGACAGACTCTCTTCAGCTCGCGCCTTAGCCGCCTGTTGCTCCGCAAGCTCCTCTTTGATGGTAACAAGCTTCTTCTCATTGATCGCAAGCACAGCTTCTGCCTTGGCAATGGTGTCCCGAGCCTTGGCAATGGTGTCCCGAGCACTGATGATGACGTGCTCCGTGCTCTGCATGACAATCTCGGATTCCCTTGAATCGTCAGTTAGTTTCTGACATTCAGCCTGGGAATATTCGAGGCTGCGGATCTCTGCATCTATTTGTGCCTCTGCCTCCTGTCGCTCTTGTTCTTGAGCAGCTAAGAGCCGGGTTAGGGTGGCCTGGGCCTCACTAGAAGAGCTGGCATTTTCCAAAGACTTCAGCTCGTGCAGGTCGTCTCCCAGTTGCTCCACCACCCGCAGACACGCCTGGGCAAGTGAGGGGCCTCCGGTTAATTCGACGTTCTCGGCCAGATTTCTGAGAAGCGTCCGGGCAAAATTGAAGGAGCTGTTTCCACGTAAGATGAGATCAATACATGATCCCATCGAAGCAAAGAATTGTTGCACCATCTGACGTGCCAGTTCCCCCATATCGTCACCACCTGGGAAGCTTCCCGACCCCTTTTCTGTCACGGGATAAGGCGGATCTTCTCGCACAAGAGTTGTGCTGACCACCGATACGGCTAGAGCAGAAGTAGCCTCGGGCGTTTCCAGAGGTGCTATCTTTGCAGGAACCTCCTCCTCAGAAACTTCAGCCGAGACCTGAGCCGTGTGGCCTTCTGGAGGGATATCAATCATTGGACTCTCCACCTGAGCCCCCTTAGTTCTCTCTGCAAATGACCACAACATTAGCCACAAAGGTGAAAAGCGAAACATTCAAAATATCAGAACTTCCTTACCACCTGGGAGGTCCAGAGATAGCGAACCCTTGGGTGAATCCTGCAGAGTGAGAGCTTCCCCAGCCTCAGTGGGTACCTCCTTTTCCGGCAAAGCGGAGGGCTCCCTAGTTTCCGCAATCGCCCCTTCCGAAGTTGTCTCGCCAACCGAAGCCTCAACTCCTTCGAGCTGGGTCACCTCTTTTACCATCTCCTCGATATGCGAGGAGGTTGTAGTCTCGGCATCCTCAGCCAACCCTGCAGCGTAAAAGAAGAATGTTAAGACACCTTCTTCAAAACCAAAGAGGAAATCGGGTGAAAGTACCTGCAGTGGGAGCAACTGTCGCCAACGGTGATGGCGCCGTCAACGGTTCCCCCCCGTACATTTCTTCCTCCGAGATATGGGAGAACTTGCTCGGATCAGGAAGAGTGGGTTCATCACCGTAGTCGACCTTGTCTTCAAACTCGCTTTCCCCTGAGTACGAGGAAGAAGACAGCTCAACGCGAGGAAGCTCTGCCACCGGAGCCTTGCCTCCAATTACCCCAATGGTAGGACTGGGATCAATTGCCCGACGACAGGAGATGAAGACACAAGGAGATCCCGACTGCTGTGCCTCATCTCTTATTTCATGAGTAGAAGAAAGCTCGGGATGAGCTAAAATCCCCAGAATATCGACATCTCCTCCGCTCATGATGTCGACCTCTAGCTGCTCATCCTCGTCAGTGGCGGTGGATCGATCAACAAGCTCCCCTTCCTCCGCAGACCCGTGGCTTCTGCTGAGTGACCTGGGAACACGGACTAGAGGAGTTTCTTCTTCAGCTGTATCCTCCTCCCTCAGTTCCCTGACACCAGAAGGGATGGCCGCTGGTAGAAAAACTGCTGGCGCCAAGTCTCTCCGCACCTTCTTACGGGCAGGCCCAACAGTGGAAGTAGAGCCCTGACGACGCTTGCTCACCGCCTGTCGAGACTTAGTTGCTTGCGGCTCTGCCCTTGTTGCTCGCGGCTCCGCCCTAGTCGCTTGCGGCTCCGCCCTTGGTGGTCGTGGCTCCGTGGCTCGTGGCTCCCTCCTCGTTCTTCTCCCGACCTCCTTCTGGGCCTTCAGGTACTGTTCTACGAGTTTCGACGGTTTACCGGACTCTGTCCTTGCCTCGAGACTTGCATTGATGCTCTCGATGCATGAAGACGCCGGAAAAAAGTCTGGTGTCTGGATGGCTTGGGAGTACCAAGTGCAGAAGCTGAGGCTCATATGGCACTTGGGCCCCTCGAGAGGTAGACGGAAAGTTGCTCCCGTCCCTCCAGCCACACTGTAGTACCAGGCCCGAGCACCCTCGAACAGGTTCCCTTCGAAGGCGAGTCGAGCATTGGGGTTCCCGACATAGAGCTGATCATAGCCGAACTGTCGAGCGAAGCGATTCGGCATGTACGGCTCAATAGTGCAAGACGTCCCTTGCCGGAAAAGCACATATCCGGGCCGAATATTGAGCAACCACCAGAAGGCTCTCGTGGATAACCTCGTGAAATTATCTGGGCCCGCGGAATCAATAAGTAGATCCCCGAAAGATGCACCAGGGATCTGGGGGAGGCAACGATTGAGCTGGTAGTTCGCAGGGTCTGAAAGGCACTTCCGGACGTAATATATATAAGGATCACGCCAGTTCGAACCCTCCAACCGCTGTACAAAAGGGACAGAACTCTCCCTCCAACGCACCGCCGTCATCAAGGAAGGGCAATGCATCACGTACCAAGCCATGAGGTACGTGTAAGGCAGCTCGACCCGAGGGTTGGGACGCTTCACCGTCGGATTCCCCTCTGAGTCAACATACAGCTTTCCCTCGGAGTCTGCAATTTTCGGTGGCTCGCAGAAATTCTTAGCTAGCGCCCGCAGCCCGCTCTGAATACCAGCCGCCACGACCGGGAGAAGGGCTATGGGATTGCCATGAGCCAGGAGCACCGCCGGGTACACCACGTCAGCAACAATGACTTCATGTGGTAGCGTGGGCACCACACAACGCTTCAGCCACAGCATCAGAAAGCCCGCCAACAGCGCCCGATCGGAGATAGGGGTCCGGGCTTGATGGTGAAAGCTTTCAAAAATCAAGTCAGGGTCGAAACCGTCCTCGTTCGACTCCGTGGTGTAGAAACTGTCAGAAGCCTGGTCGATCCTGTCTTCAATCTCCCTATCGGAGCTGGGAGCCAATCGGGTTATCAGATGGTCTTTGGTGTTGACGTTGTTGAACAAGTAACTGGCCCAAGACAGTTGCTTGACTCCCTGCGACCGCCATTTGGTTATCTGGCCGCAAATGTGGAAGTGACATAGCACTTCCCAGTAGGTCTCATATATTAGGGGATACTCCTCCTTCAAAAGGTGAAGCTCCACAGTGGTCGGGACATATTCCTCATAGGGAATGTCCCCTGTTGCCAATCCTGAGACTTCATGCAGCTCGTGCAGAGCGAGGCCCATCTCCCCGACCGGAGTGAAGAACGTCCCCGTCAAAGAATTATAACCCTCTAGAACCCCGAAGAAGTTCTGAGAGCTTTGAGGATCCCCCACTGCACGGCCCTGACTGCCGAGTACAGTCCCACACGCTTTAGCAGATCCCCGAGCTCGGTAAGGACAAAGCCGACCATCCTGCCCCACCAATAGTTCTCCGTGAAATGGACCCACCCGGGCGCACGGAACCCAACCGGATAATCACCCTCCACTTCCATGAATGCGTTGAGGAAGGTAGTGCCAAGTTGTGATATCTCTCCAGCCGGAACCTCAGACTTGCGCGACCCAGGGAAAAGGCCGATAACCGACCTGTCATGGCTATCATGACGGTGTACTTTATGGGAGCCCAAATCACCGAGAGTAATCTCAGGGACATATCGAGAAAGGTCTCATTCCATCTTCTGAGGGACGGACATGTGCTGGAAATAGGACAGCGGGAACATCCTCTCCATGTCCGGAAGAAAGAATCTTCCACCCCTTATTTGACGGAGCCATTTGTAAGTTCCGTCATACACGCGATAGCCGCCATCGTGGATGCGATCTCCGAAGAAGAAGGCAGGCTTCTCCAGCTTGATGCCAGCATCCGTTGTGAATGCTGCATCGGTCATAAGCACCCGAAAAGTCCTCATATCAACATTCGAGAGCCTCTCCTCACGAGCCTGCGACTGGTCAGCAGTCACAGGGACAGTCCTTTGTAGCACAAAGGTCAAGTCCCGGTCAGCACCACCTACATGTCCAAAGTGGCGCGTCTTGGCGAGTGAAGTAGTAAGGTCCGGCGCTGCAAAAAGAAAAGGACACTTAGTTAGATACTTTATCAAAAGTAAGGAAAAAATGCTAAGTGTTCATAACCCAGACGCAGAAGAGACACTGGACGCAGGAATTATCAAATCCGCGTCCAGACCTGCGCATCCACGTCCAAACGCAGAAGAGATACTAGACGCAGGAATTATCAAACCCGCGTCCAGACCTGCGAATCCACGTCCAAACGCAGAGGAGATACTGGACGCAGGAATTATCAAATCCGCGTCCAGACCTGCAAGATCCGCGTTTTGCAAACCAAGACTTATGAAATTCAAGTACTTGGACTCAGGCGCCAGACCGTAAGAACCAGCACCTGATGTTGCAGAACGCAAGGATCAAAGTCCGCGTTTAAACCCTTCACAATTAGAAATATTCTAAGTGAAGGGTCCAAAAGGCAGGACCTAATGACACCGGGTCATCAAACCCGCGCCTCGGTTATCAACCCAAAGACTGCGTCTGGGAATCAAACACAATTTAAATTTGTGTGTTAAGGGTTCTTAAGGGTGCTTTGAACTTCCTTTAATGGCGAAATTCACGCCTAAAAGGCATTTTACCTTGGAGACCTTGGAGAACAACATCCTGCGCAGAGGAGGAGCTGCCCCTCCGGGCCTCGGCGACGGTCGCCTTTGAAGAAGAAGCAGTCGGCTTGGTCTTGGGTGCCATTGCTAATTCAATCCGAGGTTAAACAGATGAACAGAAGGGGAAATTCTCTTTCTTAATTTTATCAGCGAGTGCGTTCGGAGAAGAAGAGGAATCTTCCCAACTGTGGCCTTTTATAGGCACAAGGATTCGCGAAGATACGCAGCGTATGGCCCGATGAATTCTGCGGCGAATCTCTGTTCGACGCGTGGAACAAAATCACTTTAACGCACAGAGAAAATCATGCGCCACGACTCTGCAGCGAATCGTCGCTCGACACGTGGCACAGATCATTTAATGAGCCAGGAAATCCGCGCGCCAAAAGGTGAAATCCCGTCGGTTCCCCAGGCCAACTGGCAGCGCAATCATGACGTGGCACGGACTCGCACCCGACGGCCATGTCTCTTCGATGGATATGCCCCGTCAGCATCGCCATAAATGCGCCCAGACAATCGCGTCTATATTCAAAAGATGCGTCTCTCCGAAGTTCGCGTCTTCAGCTGAACACCGCGTCTGCCTTATGAAGATCAGTCGCGTTTCCATTGCCAAAAGGTCGCGTCTCGCTAAGAAGTCGCGTCTTTAAAGCAGTCTCATCTCTGCTTTTCAAAAAGGAACCCGCGTTCAGTCCCTGCTTCTGCGAATCAGTTCAACAGTACACTGGCACAAGCAGAAGACCAACCACTCCTGGCTTAAAGCGCACCCGTGACAGACTTAAAAGCAAACGGGGAGGTTTAGACTGTGTATCTAGACACTCAACATGATCAACTCCGGTGGCTTCAAAGAGTTCAACAGTACACTCACGAAGACCAACTCCAGAATAGATCAAACCCGGAGCATTAACAGTCTAGTCATGAAGGCGAATTCAGCTAGAGTCCAAAGTATTTCGAAATCCGTCCCAGTTAACTGCGGAATATCGAAAACTTTGGAGGGGGTTCTGTAGGCTGTCCAAAAGTTACTGGAGGACAAGCCATTGAAAAGCAAAGTTTCAAGCTCTAGACGCGAGGGACTATCACCCGCGTCTCAGCATCAAGGCGCGTTGGCTCGACACCCGCGTCTCAGCATCAAGGCGCGTTGGCTCGACACCCGCGTCTCAGCATCAAGGCGCGTCGGCCTGACACCCGCGTCTCAGCATCAAGGCGCGTTGGCCTGACACCCGCGTCTCAGTTATAACCGCCTTGGTTAAGGGACCAATCACTGCCCACACGTAGGGGAGATCAGCCCCCATCGTGGCATGTCTTTAGCAAGCACGTGGGTTAGTTACCGCCCATGTAGCGGGGAAGTTGGCCCTCATTGTGGAGCGTTTGTAGGGGCACGTTCACCCCTAAGACCTCTATAAATAGCCCCGTCGCTATGAAGAAGGGGTCGAATTTTTGGCGATCGGCATCAAGGGGGAGAGCATCAGAAGAAATCGAAGGGCATCAATAGACATAAAGAGACCGAGAGATATCAACAGGCGCGACACATACAGAGAGAGAGAGAGAGCCCGACTCTTCAAGCCAACTTGCTGCGTACAAGTTGCTCTTCGCCTACCTTCTCTTTTAGAGTTTTAGTAGACGGGGCTGAGTTACTCCTTCTACCTGCCAAGGAGAAGATCCCTTGACGGTCCAGACGGTCATCTGGTCAACGGAGAATAAGATTCACTCTCCACCGCCACACGAAGAACCCAGCACTAAACAAAGGGGGGATTCAAGCTTCAACATCCTCCCTCCCTTGTAACCGGAAGATTAGTCTGTTGTAATTTTTCATTTGATTCAAGAAAATTTTACACCTCCCTCTTTTTCCGTGTCCAACATGCACGCATTTAGAAATCTAACATTTTTGAGTATGTCTTCTAAATCTAGAACTGAGTCATGCTATTTTTAGATTACTACTTTCTGTTAGAATTGTCTTGTTTTCAAGAGAAGATGATGGTCCAAGAAGATTCAAGCAAAGTTAGAGAAGATGATGAGTTGAAGCAGAAGAAAAAAAGCGAATTAAGGTATGATAGTCGGCTATATAGTCGATTAACAACACCATTTGTTGACTAATCAGAGAGATAAGTCGACTAATGGGCAGAAACAGAGAAGGAGCAGTTTACAGTAGTCGACTATATGAGTGTATTAGTTGATTAATTACATGAATCAATTAACTAATCATATAGATTAGTCGACTAACAAGGGCGTTTTCTGAAGCAGAATCAGTTTTCTTTTCAGACACAGGTTTCCTTTTCTGGTGGAGGACGAATAGGACTCAGTTTCTATCTAATGAAGGATTTGTTTCTAAAGATTAAAGGGTTTAGAATTTTTCTAGATAAAGGAGATCAACTCCTAATCAGATTGATAAAAATTCTTCAAGCATCCAATGGCTAAGATCATCTCATAGTCAAAATAAGAGTTGTTTTGTAAAATTTTATAAATAAAGATTGTAATCCAGCATTGTAATTGTCTCAAACAAAAATAATATCTCCAAAAAAAGAGATTAGAAGGAAGCTAAGAAAGAGAGGAAAAAGGTGAAGGTGCATAGAGATAAGATAATACTCTTATAATCTAGGTCTAAATTAAGGAGGAATGTGAATACTCTTGTTACATCAAGAGGAACGTTAGATATTTTTGTATCAAGTTATTAATAAAGCTCTCTCAAGTTCTCTCCCCGTGGACGTAGGCCAAGTTTGAACCGCACGGAAAGTTCTTGTGTTTTTTCTTATTACTCTTTTGTTTAGGTATTGCTGGTTTGCTATAAAATAATTTTTCTTTTGCAAGTATTCTCATATTGTCAAGTTTGCAAATGTCGATCATGGGATAACAATTGGTATTAGAGCGCCGATTTGTTTCAATAATTGGTATCAGAGCTAAAAGTTGACGAAGAGAGATATGTCGAAGATAGAAAGTTCTACGACAAAGTTTGAGGTCGAGAAGTTAAATGGAAAAGGAAACTTCGACTTATGGCAAAAGAGAGTCAAGGCGTTGCTGGTGCAACAGGGTCTTCACAAGACCTTGCAGATAAGTCATCAAAATCTACAGGCACGTCTGATGAGGATTGGGAGGAAATGGAAAAGCGGCAAGCACGATGCACGATCCAACTATGTCTCGTAGACGAGGTGATATACAACGTGATGGATGAAGAAACCGCTAGAGAATTATAATCAAGGTTAGAAATATTGTATATCACAAAACGCCTCTCCAACAAGTTGTATCTCAAGAAATAACTATATGAGCTACGCTTGAACAAAATGACAGCGGTGTTGGAGCATTTAAACTTCTTCAATAAGATCATCAGCGAATTTTTAGCTGTTAATGTCAAGATCGACGAGGAGGATAAGGCATTGATACTTCTCAGTCCGCTTCCACAGTCATATGATCACATCGTCACCATCATGCTCTACGGTAAAGATACTCTCATCTTGGAGGTCATATCAAATCTCATATCTAATGAGATTAGAGATATGCCAAATCAAGATGAGCAGACATGATCAGGTTTGACGGTCACGGGAAGGAAAAGAAGAGAAGGAAAGAGAGGTCCAGGCTTGTCAAAGGCGTGTCAGTTTTGTCACAGGAAATGTCATTGAAAGAATGACCGCAAGCATCAATAAAAGTTGTTAAAGAAGGAGCAAGCTGCGGAGGCAGATGTAGCAAGCGGTGTAAAGAACATCAAATTATTAATGGCTTCTTATGTTGAAGACAATACTTCTCAAAGTAAAAGTTGAATATTTGATTTGGGTAGTACGGTTCATGTATATTCCCAAAAAGAGCTGTTCAATTCCTTGTTTGCAAAGGAAGAAGAGACTGTCAAGATGGTGAATGGCTCGGCTTGTAAGGTTATCGACACTGTGACAGTCAAGGTTACAGAAAGAGATGGAATGATGCGTGCTTTGGAGGCGGTCCAGTATGTCTGAAAGCACACTACAATCTAATATCCATAGGGGTGCTCGACGAAAAAAGATGTCTGATCCAAGTATAACAAGGCGTCATCACAGTTAGCCAAGAAGACAAGATAATTCTGAAAAGAGAGAAGTGTGAAGGGTTATACAAGCTGAAGGAAGAAAACTCAGTTTGAGGTGGAGTTTCAGGGATAAGTTTAGAGGGGAGCTCATCGCGAGGTGGAGCTTCAAGGAAGACTGCAATGGGACGTGAATCGGGCCAAAGTGTTGCGGGTAGAAGAAAGGATGCATCTGAGTAAGGCTCGATTGCCCTAGGGATGGCGGTAAATCAGTCAAAGGCCCGGGGAGAGGGGCAAGAGTTAAAGGCTTCATGTTACGGTTACAACCAAGGAAAGAATTAAGATAGTAATTCAAATCTCAAGGTGTTTTACTAAAGCTTGAAAAGCAAGTCAACGTGGAGATTATTAGGATTTTGCCTTGTTTTCAAGAGGAGATGGTCCAAGAAGATCCAATCAAAGTTGGAGAAGATGATGTCTTGAAGAAGAAAAAAAAGCAGATCAAGATATGTTAGTCGACTATATAGTCGAGACATTAGTTGACTAATCAGAGGGATAAGTCGACTAATGGGCAGAAATAGAGAAGGAGCAGTTTATAGTAGTCGACTATATGAGTGTGTTAGTCGACTAATTTCAAGAATTAATCGTATGGACTAGTTGACTAACAGAGGCATTTTCTGAAACAGAATCAGTTTTCTTTTCAGGCACAGATTTCCTTTTCTGGTGGAGTACAAGTAGGACTCGGCTTCTGTTCAATGAAGGGTTTGTTTCTAAAGATTAAAGGGTTTAGAATTCTTCTAAATCAAGGAGATCAACTCCTAATAGGATTGATCAAGATTCTTCAAGTATCTAATGACCAAGATCATCTCATAGTCCAAATAGGAGTTGTTTTGTAAAATTTTATAAATAAAGACTGTAATCCAGCATTGTAATTGTCTCGAAAAAGAAGAATATCTCAAGAAAAAGATATCAGAAGGAAGCCAAGAAAGAGAGAAAAAAGGTGAAGGTGCATAGACATAAGGTAATATTTTTGTAAATCTAGGTCTGGATTAAGAAAGAAGGTGAATACTTTTATTGCATCAAGAGAAAGGTTAAATATCTTTGTATCAAGTTATGAATAAAGCTCCCTTTAGTTCTCTCTCCGTGGATGTAAACCAAGTTTGGGCCGGAGCACGGTAAATCCTTGTGTTTTTTCTTATTACTATTTTGTTTAGGTATTGTTAGTATGCTTTATAACAAATTTTTTTTTTTTTGGCATGTATTTTCATATTGCCAAGTTTCACAAATGTCAATCTTAAGAGTAACAATTGGTATCAGAGCACCGATTTGTGACAACACTTTCTTGTGCGACATTAATCTTAAATTTACTTGTGGGTTGGAAAGAATAGTACTTAATCACATATTATATAGTGTTTTGCATGTCATTTTCTCTTGAGTTCACTTGCAACCTAAAATGTGTTTCGAGTTCACTTGCAATCTAAAATGTTTTTCAAGTTTTGTGATTCTTGAGATATTATTAGCAAAGACATAAGCAAAGCAGCCAGGGGGGAAAAAATATTCATCTAACTACAACTGTGAAAAAGAAACAGCAGACCGTGTTGACTCATAATTCTAGACATGTTTCATTTGCTGCAGGTGAGAAGAAAATGTGAGACTGTTTTTGTACTGTTAACTCAAAGTCAGTGCTCTCTGCGTTGTCATCTATAACCCTCTCGGTTCTTTTTGTCATGCTGTTATTTGTGCTTCGGCAAGAGCTGAGAAGTGAGACTACTTTTGTATTGAACGAAAACAAAATTTTTACGACAATATCAGGTACCATTTCAATTGGCTGATATCAGCAATGTCAGTATCGAGCAATATTTTTTGTTTCACCCTGCAGTACCAAACAAAGACCCAACTGCTCTGTGCTTATTAGACTGATAATGAAAGGGACTAATTTTGCTGATTTCAGCTCTGATGTCCAGAGCAACAAAGAATCGGTCACCCATTGCGCAATTCTCCCCCCACGTACGTCCTAATTTTCCTTGCAAACTGCTTACTTTTTCCATGCTCACTTTTTCTCAAAATAGTCATACATTTTAGCCACCAATTTCTTTGCACATGCTCACCAAAATTTCCCTATTTATACGCACATCAGTGAATCAATATCCTCATCATCGTCTTCACTCTCTACTATCTGTTTTCATCATGGAGTACTACTACTCCATCTTCCTCTGCTTTGCTCTCTCCCTCCTCACCATCAAACTCCTCTCTAAATATTCATCCAACAACAAGAAAGAAACTCCACCTCTAGATCTACCACCAAGCCCTCCCTCTCTCCCCGTCCTCGGCCACCTCCACCTCCTCAAGAAGCCCCTCCACCGCGCCCTCTCCCGCCTCTCATCCCTCCACGGCCCCGCCCTCCTCCTCCGCTTCGGCTCTCGCACCGTCCTTGTTATCTCTTCTCTCTCCCTGGCCGAAGAGTGCTTCACTGACAACGACGTGGCCTTCGCCAGCCGCCCCCAGCTCCCCTCCGCCCGGACCCTCACCTACAACTACACCACCCTCTCCACCGCCCCCTACGGCCCCCACTGGCGCAACGTCCGCCGCATCGCCACCGTCGAGCTCCTCTCCTCCGCCCGCCTCCACGCCCTCTCCGACGTCCGCCACTCCGAGGTCAAGTCACTGACACATGACTTGTTCAGAGAGTGGTCTGAAGGTGATGGTGTTTTGGGGTGGAAGAAGGTGGAGTTGCGGCCGAGGCTGTTCGGGTTGGCGTTCAATGTCATGATGAGGATGATTGCGGGGAAGAGGTGTTACGGGGAGGACGAGGAGGGAAGCGAGGAAGCGAGGAGGTTCCGGGAGGTGGTGAAGGAGGTGACGGAGATGATCGGGGCGTCGAACGTGTCGGATTTCTTGCCGGCGGTGATGAGGGTGGTGGATTTCGGTGGGGTGAGGAGGAGGATGAGGATGGTGGAGGCGAAGAAGGAGGCGATGCTGCAGGGGTTGATTGATGAGCTGAGGAGGAAGAAGAAGAAAATGGGGAAGGGTAGTAACGATAAATCTGAGGAAACGGGGGAGAATAAGAAGAAAAAGAGCATGCTTGAGGTCTTGTTGGATTTGCAAGAGGAGGCTCCGGAGTACTACAGCGATGAGATCATCAAAGCCATGATAATTGTAAGTTTTGTTTGAAATTGGTTCATAAATTCGACTCTCCTAATTCTACTAAATTTGTTTCCATCTTCGAAGACTCTGTTCTTCGCGGGCACCGACACCTCAACTGAAACGCTCGAGTGGGCGATGACCCTCCTCCTCAACCACCCAGAGACCCTGCACAAGGCCAGGGCCGAGATCGATGCACGCGTCGACAATGACCGCTTGTTGCAAGAACACGACGTCTCCAATCTCCCGTACCTCCAAGCAATCGTCAGCGAGACGCTCCGTCTGTTCCCCGCAGCCCCGCTCCTCGTCCCCACGAGTCACACCAGGAATGCGCCGTGGGGGGCTACCGGGTTCCACGTGGCACGATGCTGCTGGTGAACGCGTGGGCCATTCACCGGGACCCGGCCGTGTGGGCCGACCCCGCGGAGTTCAGGCCGGAGAGGTTCGCTGACGGCGGTGGTGGTAAGACCATTCCGTTCGGAATGGGGAGGCGGCGGTGCCCCGGGGACGGGCTCGCGACGAGATTGATCGGGTTGGTGTTGGGGACGATGATTCAGTGCTTCGAGTGGGAGAGAACTGGGGAGGAGTTGGTTGATGTGGAGGAAACTGGGGGATTACGCTTCACAAGGCCAATCCTCTTCAAGCTATGTGTCGCCCGCGCCAAATCATGCTTGATGTTCTTTCAAAAATATAATCTGTACTGCTCTATAACGAGAGAAGGTCATATTCCTGAAAAAACTTTGATAAAAGCTAGATATTAGAGCAATAAATGGCGAACGTTTCATCTCTCAGAAACTAATGGGGGCACAAATAAGTACTCAATGAAGACCCCTCTGCCAAAAAAAAAAAAAATTTGTAATTCCCAATCTAGTGTAGATTGTCGCTTGAACTTCATGTGCATGTGTACTTGTCTAAGGGTTTAATATCTTTTTGAGTGTGTCTTCGTGAAATGTAATCTTGAGTTTATTTTGGTTTGAAAAGAATAAGATACTTAATTAGTATTTTCCTACGCGGACAGAAATTAATAACTAGATAAGATAATGTTTCTAATATAGTTAAATAAGCTTTTTTTTTTTTTTTTATCTTGGACTGCTCAGATTATTTTGGCTCTCTCTCAAAATTCACAGAATTTCAACTATAAATTTTAGATCGCTAACAAACTCAAGAAAAAAAATGACCCACGAGGCTGTCTCTCATTTCCTCTGTTTGTTTGCTGTAGAAGAGTGGGAAATGGGAGGAAAATGGCTCTCGTGTCAAGTTTCTCTTATTTCCTCTCTTTCCTAGTTTGTTTGCAGAAAACATGACTGGAAAATGATGCTAGAAACTATAGGGAGAGAGGGTAAAATCTTACTCAAAGGGTTTGTTAAACTCTGTTAAAGGTTAGCCAAAGAGATTTGCAATCAATAAGATCGAATATGAAAGCATATCGGTCGTATCAAAATTGGATTGCACAGGTGAAAACCAAGTATGATCGACTAGGGTGGCCTAGTCGATTAAGGCAATATGTGATAAACAGAGAGTTGAAAGTTTCTGTTTCATTACAGACTAGTCGACTAATCTATGTATTAGTCAACTAATCAAGGTTATAAGTCGACTAATCGATGTTATAAGTCGACTAACTCTGTTGTGCGGCCTGTTTCTAGATCTGATTCAGAATTCATTTCTGATCCGATTTTGGTGTTTTTAGTTTCTTTTTCTTCATGATTCTTTAACTATATAAGAAGAGATAGTGTCCCCAATATTTATAACTTGTAATTGATTAAATTCAATAAGAACTATCTCCCATTGTCTCGAGGACGTAGACAAATTGCCAAACCTCGTTAAATATTGTGTTGGCTTACTTTCTCTCTTATTTCTCTATTTTTGTTTTGTGGATACTTCTCCGCTGCATCTATCTCTATTGGTGAATTCCTAATTGGTTGTTGCCTCGCGTGCAACAAGTGGTATAAGAGCATCCCAGGTTCGTTGTGGAATTGTGTATCGATTCCTAGGGCATCAATTGCTGTTTGGCGGAGATCGTGTGTCGATCTCAGAGCAGTGTTAGGACTGTTTGTGGGACCGCGTGTCGATCTCAAAACAGCGTTTAGATTGCTCGAGGAATCAAACTTGTAGGAGTAGATCGCTTCGAAAACTCTTCAAGGGTTTCGCCCTGAGGTAAAAATCCTATCTTTATCTAGTTCGTTTGATCTAACTCCGTTTATTTTCTGCATTGTTTGAGGAATCAGTTAAAAAAATGGCTGGAGATAATACATCTATGGTAAAATCCATGTATCCACATCCATTGAAGATTGTTGTGGTGAAGTTCAACGGCAAAAACAACTTTGGTATGTGGAGATGTGAGGTGATGGATGCATTGACGGCATCAAACCTCGAAGACACTCTACGGTTGGAGAAAAAGCGTGATTCTACTACTGAAGAAGATTGAGAAAAGATGCACCGGATGGAGTGTGGCTTGATCAGGTCTTATTTGATACAAGACATTAAGTATCATGTGTTGCATGAAATATCTGCTAGGCAGCTGTGGGAAATCCTAGAGAAAAGTATCTGACGAAAAGCATTGAATCGCGGTTGCAGTTGAAGAGAAGGCTTTATCGTTTTCAGATGAAGAGAGGAATCTCCATTGACGAACACATGAATGACTACACAAAGTTTCTTACAGACCTAGTTAATGTAAATGTGAAGATCGATGAAGAGAATAAGGCAGTAATTCTTTTGAATTCTCTTCATGAAGAAGAATATGAGACCTTTACTCTTGCCTTGATCAACGGAAGATAATCACTGAGGTGTTTGCTGCTCTTGTGAATTATGAAGTAAGGAGGAAGGACAGATTGTCTTCTTCTGAAAGTACAACAGCAGATGCATTAACGGTAAGAGGCAGGAGTTTCAATCGGAAGGGCAGAGTTGATCAGGAAGATCGAAGTCCAGAACAGGTTTCAGAGATCTGAAGAAGAACCAGTGCGCCTTATGCAAGGAGCTAGGACACTGAAAGGTTGATTGTCTGAAGGCCAAAGGTAAGAAGGAGTCGAAGACCGAGGCAAATCCCGTACAGGTGATCAGTACTCATGCCAGTACTTCACAGGAGGATGGATCAGATTCAGACTCATCGGTATTTTCTTTCTCCGTTACCACTCCTACTGCTGGTTACTCAGGTAATTCTGAGTGGATCTTAAATACAGGAGCTACCTATCATGTATGCCCGAACAGCACCTGATTTTCTAGCTTTGAGAAGCTAGATGAATGTTTTGCTGTCATGGATGATGATTATCTGTGTAATGTGGAAGGGATAGGTACAATGTGTATCAAGATGTTTGATGGAATAGTACGAGAATTGAAGAAAGTGAGGTATGTACCTCAACTCAAAAGGAATCTTATCTCTGTTGGTGTTTTAGAAACGTTGGGTCTTGTGGTATCCATACGAGATGGTGTTCTCAAGATGACCAAAGACTCAATGGTGGTTATGAAGGGCATCCGTCGAAATAATCTCTACTACTTGAAGGGTAGTACAGTTACCGGTCATATGGAGACTTTTATTTCTTCAGATGTTTTCACACAGGTTTGTCAGATGAGGCTCAGATACGGAAGAGAAAAGTCTTTACAAGCTCCAGCAAAGAAAGGATTATTGGAAGGTGCATCTACCTGCAATATGAAATTGGGTGAACATGGCGTTCTGGACAAGAAGAAAGTGAAATTCAGCACCACTACTCACCACTCTGAAGGTCTTCTTGATTATGTTCACATAAATATTTCGGGGCCTGCATCGCTTAGAGGTCATAGGTACTTTGTCTCTTTTATTGATAATTTATCTAAGCAATATTGGATATATCCCATGAGACAAAAGTATAAAGCCCTAGGTATGTTGGTGAAGTGGAAGGATATGATGGAGAAGCAGACTGGTAGGAAGATCAAGGAGCTACAAATTAGTAATGTTGAAAGATACAATAACCAATTCCTACAATTTGGCCAGAACACTGGTATTGGTACTCACTTCACAAATGGATTACATGGGTTATAGCTAAGGAGATAAATTCTTCCTTACTGGAGAAGGCTCGGTATTTTTTGTCTAATGCACAATTAGACAAACTGTTATGAGCTGAGACGATTGTATATACTAGCCATTTCATAAATGAATTGTCATCGACAGCGATAGGAGGTAAAACTCCTCTGAAAGTTTGGTCTGAAAAAGCTGCTCAAGATCATGGTTTGCTGCAAGTATTTGGAAGTCCGGCCTACTTTAGTGCCAAAGATGGCAAGGTGAATCCGCGAGCAAAGAAGTTCGTGTTTTTGAGTGTCAAAAGAAATATGAAAGGCTACAGGTTATGAGACCCCGAAAACAAGAAGATTATGTTGAGTCAGCATGTCATATTTGATAAGACTTCTTTGTTGAAGTCTACCGTCTCTTAGCAGGTGGAGAGGACGAAGACCAAGGATGTATCGCAGCAGGTGGAGGTTGATTCTACTCCACCACCTCCAGTTGGTTCAGTATCAGTGAGGACTTCACTGGATATGATACCGGCTAAAAATCATGTATCCAGTTTTGATGTTGAATAGGTTGAAGACATTGATGAGAATGTCGAATTAATTGCAGCAATTGGAACCAAGATAAAACCACGAAAGTGGGTGAAGAAGCATGAATCTCAAGTTTGTGACCGCAACAAGCTCAAGTTGAAGGTCGTTGTTCTCCATGACGGTAGTAAGGAGATTCATATGACTTAGTCAGGTCAGTTCACTGCTGAAATTCAGTCACAAGTGCTTGAGCTTGATGGAGCTCATTTCAATGAACTACGGTTGGCTTGATCCCTTTGGCAAGGTACGTAGGCAGCCGTAAAGGCGCAGCCATTTGGTAATGCAACTCGTATGAAGTTATTTGGCATATTTGGGTTCTCAAGAATCTTATTGTGACTTCACATAGAGGTGAAGAGTTGGACTTTACGAAGAGGTGAAGTGTTGTGATCTCGATGAACGTCTAATCTTCTGGTGTGAAGATAGTTGAGCTTGCATAAAGGGGGGTGTGCATCCAGTTTGCTGAAGCCGATGATGGTGTTTGATGTGCTCTACTCAAATTTGGTTGGACCGTCTTGAAGACATATGGACTGGAAAGATCCAGTTAGTTGGAGAGTCAGTGTTGGATCATGATGGGTTCTTCTTGAGGTCATTTGGAATAAAGTTCCATTAAGTTGCTGAGTAAGAGACACGTTCGTTGGTCAGCTCATATGGTATTTCTCTTTGATGCAGTGATGGGAAGGCATGCATAGTGCATTCCGTTTGGATAGCTGAGCTAAAGTTGAAATCTTACAATTGATATTAGAGTTTGCAGAGCGTTACCTAAAGGGACGACAAACTCAATTTGGATTTGGTGTGATTAGTGAAAATCAATTGTATGTGTGTTGGCGATTCGTTTTGAAGGAACCAGTTTCGTCTGTTGGCTAAGTCGAGATCGTGTGTCAATTTCGCCGAGATCGTGTGACGATTTCGTTCGGAGCGCTCAAGCTTAGATCGTGTGTCGATTTCGCCGAGATCGTTTGTCGATTTCGTCAGGTGTTTGTTAGAGTTCGGCTTAGATTTGAGAAATCTTCACCGAGGTGGAGAATTATAGGGAGAGAGGGTAAAATCTTACTGAAAATATTTGTTAAACTCTGTTGAAGGTTAGCCAAAGAGCGTTGCAATCAATAAGATCGAATACGAAAGCGTATCGGTCGTATCAAAATTGGATTGCACGGGTGGCCACCAAGTATAGTCGACTAAGGCAATGGCCTAGTCGACTAATGTGACAAACAGAGAGTTGGAAGTTTCTGTTTCATTACAGACTAGTCAACTAATCTATGTATTAGTCGACTAATCAAGGTTATAAGTCGACTAATCGATATTATAAGTCGACTAACTATGTTGCGCGGCCTGTTCCCAAATCTGATTCAGAATCTATTTCTGATCCCGATTTTGGTGTTTTTGGTTTTTTTTTCTTCGTGGATTCTTTGGCTATATAAGGAAGAATAGTGTCATCAATATTTGTAACCTGTAATTAATTAAATTCAATAAGAACTCTCTCCCCTTACCCTGAGGACGTAGGCAAATTGTCGAACTTGTTAAATAATGTGTTGACTTACTTTCTCTCTTGTTTTTCTCTTCTTGTCGTGTGGGTACTTCTCCGCTGCATCTATCTCTATTGGTAGATTCCTCATTGGTTGTTGACTCGTGCGCAACAAAAACATCCTAAACAAGCCACCACAATGTGATCTGTGTTTTCAGCCCAAAACCAAAAAGAACCCAACTGAACTTTGACGTATAAGACAAAATATTAATTAAAAATTGAGAAGAGAGTTGAAAAGTCACACAATCGGTATTTATTCTAAAAATTACTTAATAAAATATTGTGAAAATGGTCATACTTAGTATTCTCATTCCCACACAAACAAGCAACTTTTTTTGAAAAGCTAAACTTTGATCATATGGGTCCCACACGATTTTATACGGAAAGATTTGACTTCATTGATTTTCAAGAACGGGGCTGTTTGTTTTGTGCGGAAGCGAGGAAGTAGAAAAATGAGAAAATTCATTTCCCACTTCTGATGTTTGTTGGGATCCGAAAATGAAAAATGAAAACATCTCTTTTTTTTCTCTTTTCTCTTTAACGCCTCTCTTTTACGCAATCATTTTCTCACTTTCAGAGTTCATAATTTTATAGTCATATAATCTCATTTGTGATAAGTTATAACTCAAAATATTTAATTTTGTGGTCATGTAAATCTCACTTGCAGTCTAATTAGAGTTAAAAAAATTTTCATAATTAATATTTATTTGAATATAATTTTGCGGTCAACTTTGTGCTAAACTTTTTCACTTTCACTTTTACATTACTAATCAAATACTGAAAAACATATACTCTTCCGCTTATACTTCCGCATTATAACCAAACACCGAAAAAAAGAAATACACAAATCCCAATTTCTGTTTTTTTCCTCACATTTTTCTCCTAAGTTCTTACTTTCACTTTTTCCTCTCACTTCCAACAAACCAAACATGTCTAACCAAACGGATATGTCACGTGTGACCAATGAATTGTAGTTTATGTCAAAATTACAATTTTAGTGATTTATCGACACTATAAGTGAAATCACAAGATCAGCAATTAAAATTTCTTTTCAAGAGGATTTTATGTGTTCTTCTATCTCAAGCTTTTCATCCTTGACTTGAAGGAAAAAAATTGAGCTTTCATCACTAAATCCCTCATTGTTCCCATTTGTATTGTCAGTCGTTGACTGAATAGCTATATCATAAATCATTGATATCAAGAGGTTACATGGTCAACTTTGTTAATGAATAACAAATTCCTCTCATTTGCACAAATAATGGACGGCTCAAGTTGATATTATAATCATCCATTATCTTAGGGAACAAATATCATCACCCCCGAAAGTGAGAAAGGCTCCCTCAAAAAATTAAGTTAATTTCATTCAACATGATAAAATATAATTTATAAAAGAAAAATACTCACATAACTAGTACAAGGATATAGCTACGAACACAAAACAGTTCGAGAATCATCCAGATCGGCCTCCGAATGCTCAAGATATAACCCGAACACTAAAATCATTAAAAAGGAGTAAAACATGAAATAATAATATATAAATTGTAAATATTTCTAAATGGCGAGGGCTTTTCATGTAAAATTACTTTTATTGAGTTTGAAAGTGACTTTGGGTTGCTAACGGATCAGGTTTAGATACAATAACCTGAACCCAATAGTTAAGTTAAGTGGATAAGGGTTTAAGTTAATGGATCGGGTCGGTTATTGGGTTTGTATCCAATATAAGGAGAGAGAATGAGAGAGAGAGAGAGGAGGGAAGCAAAGGAGGTGGCGGTAGGCTTGGGTTGGCCTCGTCGGCCTGCCGGCACCAGCAGCGACTCCGCCAGGTCGTTGGCGGCGATTTGGCCGCTGACAACAGTAGGGGGGAGAGAGAGACTAAGAGAGAAAGTAGAGAAAGGAGAAAGAGAAGAGAGAGGAGGAAGAAGAGGGGAAAGAGAAGGAGGTGGTGTCGTGGTCTGAGTGGGTTGGGCGGCGGAGCTGGTCAGGGGCAGCGGCGGGCCTCCATGGTCGCCGGCAGCAGCAGGGAGAGGGGATAGAAGAGAGGAAGTATGTGGAAAGAGAGGAAATAGAGAGAAATGGAATGAGTGAGGTAAAGAGAAGGAAAGCAAGAGAGGAAGGAGAAATGGGTTGGTGGTTGTGCGGCCCGGCCTGGCCGACGGCCTAGCCTGATCGGCGCTGGGCCTGCCGGCAGCATGAGCAGAGGGAGGGAACGGTGAAAGAGAGAGTGTTAGAGAAAGTGAGAGAGAGAGAGTGGGCGAGATTCAGAGAGAGAAGGAGTTAGGGAGAGTGATTAGTCTATGATTCTGTATCATTACATCGTATTTCCTTATCGATTTATGTATAAAATGACACTTCTCACCCGTATTTTGGTATATTTTGCAGATAATCAAGAGTCGAGGGGTAAAGGAGTAATAAGAGCCTAATTAAACCCAATTTCGGATAATTAAATCTCATTTCTTCGAGGCCAAGCTTGAGAACTTCTAGAAGATGCATTGGATCCAAAAATTTTGGGCGAATCTGATAAAAATTCTGTTCCAAATACCCAAATCTGAGACCATATAGAAGCTTCTCGAGACCAGACGAAGCTGTGGACCAAAACCAGGGACCTGAGTCCCTGGTTTTGCCGCGGATCCGCGGCAATTTAGTGGAGGTACGCGTCGATTTTCAATGCGTGTCCTTGTCTCGTCAAACCTAGCTCCTTCGCCTATAATATGGCATTTTTAGACCTGAGTCGTGAGCAGATAGAGTAGTAGCTAGGATTTCTCTCTTTTAGTTGTAGAGCAGGATTTTCTTCTCTTTTTTTTGTATTTCTTTCTTTATTTTTAGATCTTTTAGTAGGGCTGAGTTGATTCTGAAGGGAGAGAGATATTGTATGTAATAGAGAGTGACAATCTATGTAAATGTGTCTCCTTTCTTCTCCATTGTAATCTTCTCCATCTTCTACATGATGCTTAGCTAGTTTTCTTCTCATGGCAATCTAGCTACTAACCACTAACTAACTAACCACTTACTGGAAAATCCACATAAATCTAATAGCATCTACAAAGTCTTGCTCTTGTAAGAGCCATTGATGGCTCATAATGATAGATTCTAACATTCTAGCATCCTAATATCTAACCACTAACAAGCTAACTTGCAATGTCTTCTTCATTTCATGCTCACCTCTACTTGGTTTTGATGATCTAATAGTAGCTTGCACATTGTTGTATGGTTTGGATGTGTTTGAATGTGAATAGCAATCTTATGTATCATGCTTTGTAATGCTCTTGAAGAAGCTAAGGACTGATAATGGCCAAGGATTCATGTGAGGCAACCATCACTAAGAGGTTAGGATGTTAGTGGAGCAATTAGTAGTTAGTAGCCATGAATTTTTTTCATCATTTTTCTTCTTTTCTTTACTTTGTTTTAAAAAACACTATTTCCAAAACCTTTTTTCTATCGGTGTTTTCACCGTCTTCTTGATTCACCATTGTTTTCATCTTCTTCACAACAAGTTTTATCTTATTTTATTTTGTTTTAAACCCACTTTCTAAATCACTTCACTTTTCATTTCATTTCTAATTCCTTCATTTCTATTTTCTTGTTTTGTTTTACTGATTCACAGTCACTTCTCATTTATTTTCACTTCGCCGATTTCATCGCTTTCTCCACCTATCACTTCTAGTTTTCTTTTTTTTTCTTTTTCTCTTTCTTTAACAAAGAAGAACTTGTTAACATACACGTGAACGGACCGTTATTGTTTCTATCACCTCCCGTCTCTGTGGATTCGACCTGTATAGCCATCATCTATAACAGAAGTATCGAGGAAGCCAAAGACAAACACTTTTACACTGATTTCAAAATACACATTTTCAAGTGTTGGTTCCACCCTGATCAAAAATTGGCGTCGTTGCCGGGGATGGGAATGGTTTAAACTCACGTTTTTGTTAACATTTTATTCTCTGTTTTGGTGTGCAGGTCAATTTTTTCAAAAACTTAGCATTGCAGAAGTATAGCCTTACTTGCATCTCCCTGCTCTAGAAAGCAGGGACCCTGCTTCCATATTTTTGTCGCGAAAAAGAAGAAGAAGCCGCAAAAAGACGGCTAATTTGTGGCATCTGAACTTCATCTTTTACAGGGATCTTGCAAGTTGCAAATATTGTTGTATTTTTCTGCTAATTATCTACTTTGATTGCCTGCACACTGCAATAATTAAGAAATAAAATCAGTAATTGGACGCTTTTAAAACGGTTTAGACATTTGCATTTAGGCACGTGTCTATTTCATTCCAATATATTGTATTTTGTTCTGTTGTTGTGATTTGGATTGAGTTGTATATATGGCATTGCATATAGCATAGGACAAACACGTGGGTGATTCATTCGATTTGTGTGTTATTCTTGTCCATATTGCACACTTGCACGAATTGGACTTAAGTATATAACCCAATACAAGATAAGGTGGGGAAGTCATTACCGTTCCTTAGCCAAAAATTACCTCCCCACTCACACAACCTAAGCCTTAATAAAAATTGATAGATGTTGGCCCCTAGGGACATCTCGAACTGATTAAGAGATTGACCGAGGGCGGAACTTGTGAGAATCATACTCTTGTAAAATCGGTGTCTAAGGTTTGGGATTAAGAGGTTAAGCCTCGAAGATACCGTGGTTTAGCGTAATTAAGGCACGTTGCTTACGCACGGATACCTCACACCGTATTTTGCCTTTACCTAGCCGATTAGCTTGTGGTCGGATTCATACAACTTCCCACGGATAATTGACCAGTTAGGATCGTCTTGGTCTAGGTCAACCTTAGTATAGGCTTGGTTTTGATTTTTTTCTGTCTTTTTGTTTGTTGTTTGTTTTTTTCTTTTGTGTTTGTTTGTGAAATGGATTTCAACAATAATACTTCCAACTTTAATATGAATCCATATTTCAACCCATTTGATTCGGATAATTCTAACCCGGCTTTTTACAATATGAACCAACCAAATACACTGAGTTGGACTTTTCCGAATCAATACAACCCATACCCCTAATCTTATGATCATAATTTCCAAAATAATTTTCACTCTTCACAGAGTCAATAGGGATTCACCCCCCAGAGTCAAACTTTTAACCTCCTTGTCCACAATTTTCACAATTTTCACAATATTCATTCCCCGATTTTGCTTCCTATACTCCTTTTCTAGAGCCACCAATTGAGAAAAAATTCGAGTTAGAAAAGAGTATGAAAGTCGTACAAGCCATGCTGGAGTCCCAACAAAACAAGCTCGACTCACAATATTTACAAACTTTTTCACATCATGCTTCATATATTTCTTTTCTACAGCAATCCATAGAAGAAAAATCTGAGTTAGAAAAGAGTATAGAAGCCATGCAGGAGGTTGAACGAAAATTTCAGGAAATGTTGGACTCCCCAATTCCACAATATTTTCAAGAGTCATACTCAGTCCCACCTCTTCAAAATGACCAATCACCAGTCTTGGACACGAGTATAGAACTCTTGCGTGAGTCCGAGCAACAATCTCAAAACATGTTGGATTCACAATCTTCATAATTTTTTCAAAACCAAGATTCCTACACTCCCTTTCTAGAACAATCATTTGAAGAAAAATCTGAGCTAGAAAAGAGTATAGAAATCTTGCATGAGATCTCATAACAATTTCAAAAATCTTTTACCCAGTCTATCGATAAGTTAGAAGCACAACCGAGTCAACTGATCAATATTCATAGGAATGAGAAAACTCGCTCTTATAAAGCTTTGACCAATCCAAATATCTTTAACTCTATCGATTTAGACCAGGAATATGTTGTTTTGAAAATCAAGAATCAATTTCAGCACACCCATTTGAACTTGACAAACATCAAAATTTCGAGAACCATATTGACATTTTGCCAAGTTATCCATTTCCTGAAATTGAACTTGATCATAAATATGATCTTGAACCTCAAATTGATAATTTAGTTCCACTTTTTGATTCAATGATGACTCCGCTGTTTACCTGATTTTTATCCTTTTTTCCGAGTCAGTATTGGATCCTGTACCAGATTATCGTGAAATTGAATCACCAATCTTTTATGATCATCATATTGAATTTGACCAATACCATACTTTTGAAAGTCCCATTGACAAATTGTCAAGTTCTCATTTTTATGAAATTGAACTCAATCAAGAATGTGACCCAGATTCTCAAATTTGTGATCCAGTTCAAATTTCTGAATCAATATTGACTTCTGTTTTGTTACCCAATTTGTACAACATTTTAGAGTTAGTTTTGATTCACATGCCTGTCATTATTGATCTTGAATCACCAATCTTAGAAAGTCACATTCTATTTTGGGAAAATAAATGCGGACTAGAGTTTTAACTTCTTGATTTGGACTAACTTCCTGAACAAATGTCGACTCCAGAACCTTTACTTGATTTCAGCAAATTTTCTGAGTCGATATTAGTTCATGTACTTCCTGAGTCCAAATCAATCAATCCATCTTTTCACACTCCATTTTTGGATAAAGGTATTGATAAAAATGACTTTGAAATTATTTTGAAAATTTGGAAATTAGATGGGTTAAGATTCCTAATAAAAATCATCCATGTTCATATCATAATAATAGGTTATATTAGAGAGGTCACTGGTGGGTTCCTGCGAACTTCACGAAATTTAGATTGGGCCGCATTCGTGAACCAATCAGACCTCCACAAGAACCACCACCTTGAGATGATTTTTCCTTTCCTCTCTATTTGTTTCATGGATACATACATTCACGATGCATTGAGGACAATGCATGAGATAAGTGTGGGGGAGGATCTACTAACGTAGAGTTTTTAGATTTTCTTTCTTTTTTCACATCTTTTAAGATATTCTTAGAATTTTTCATTTTCATTTCTTTTAGGATTTTTTAGGATTTTTTTTGTATATGATTTTCCCTTTCTTTAAAAACTTTTTGAAATAAGAGACAAAATTTTGATCTATTTTTAAGAAAATTAAGATGAGCTTAGAAATTAAGGAAGCCTTAATTATGACATCTTAGACCTAGTCAAAATAATGGATCTTATTTAAAATTATAGGTTAAGTAAGATAAATTGAAAAGATAATTTCATCCTGAATTTTTTGCCTTAGATTGTATGCACTTCACACTTACACATTTTTGGAATGGAAACAAAGACCTAAAATGTCACAAAGCAAAAAAATAAATAAAAAGAAAAATATATATATGATATATATGAAAAAAAACTACTTATTAAAGATGGATAACTATGCCTCAAGAAGCATGATTATTCATGTCTAACGGTGGTCAAAAGAAACAAATAATCCCCCTAAGTTTTGTGCCCTTGTTTACTCAAGTCCTTAAGCCCGAGGGATGTTTTTCATCTGGTACCCTAAGATTGTCTGATTTGGGAGTCAACGGTTAAAAGCTCACTACCCGGGCAAACTAGAAAGCCTAAGAAAACTAAGGGAAGAAAAAAGAAAAATATATATAAATAAATGGCTTGATGGTTTGAATTGAAATCCCAGAAATCTTCACTATCACAGAGTGCATATTATCTAGGTTTTATGAATGATCAAATTATTCTATCCAATTTTGAATTCTTACCTTAATTGATAACAAGATCTTGCTTCTAAATTAAGTTTAAGGAAGAATAATTTTTCGTGAACTTATGAACTTAGATTGCTTAAATTTTTATAAAAATATTTCGAAAACTTTTCTCTATTTCAATATGCGTCTTCAAAACATTAATTTTTGTTTTCTTTCCTTAAGGATTTTGTGGATGCAATCTGCTGAAAACTCTCAGTAGACAACACTCCTCCTCTAGGGGAAACCTAGAGGTTTAACGGCTTATTGCACATGCTCAGTGCAATCGCGTCACCTGCGAAAGTGGTGTAACAATATTGTGGTTTAGTTTTTCATTTTCTTGTTTTGCTCGAGACGAGTAAAGATAAGTGTGGGGGTGTGATTAGTTTACGATTCTGCATCATTACATCGTATTTCCTTACCGATTTATGAATAAAATGACACTTCTCACCCGTATTTTGGTCTATTTTGCAAATAATCAAGAGTCTAGGGGCAAAAGATGAATAAGAGCTTAATTAAACCCAATTTCGGGTAATTAAATCTCATTTCTTAGATGCCAAGCTAGAGAGTTTCTAGAAGATGCATTGGATCCAAAAATTTCGGGCGAATCTGACGAAAATTCGGATCCAATTACCCAAATCTGAGACCAAACAAAACTTCTCGAGATCAGACGAAGCTGTGGACCAAAACCAGGGACCTGAGTCCCCAGTTTTGCCGCGGATCCGCAAGGATCCTTACGGTTCCATGGCAATTTAGTGGAGGCACACGTCGATTTTTGACGCGTGGCATCGTCTCGCCAAACCCTAGCTCCTTCGCCTATAAATATGGCATTTTCAGACCTGAGACGTGAGCAGATATAGCAGTATCTAGGATTTCTCTCTTTTAGTTGTAGAGCAAGATTTTCTTCTCTCTTTTTTTTGTATTTTTTTCTTTCTTTTTAGATCTTGTAATAGGGCTGAGTTGATTCTGGAGGGGGAGAGAGAGATATTAATGTAATAGAGAGTGACAATCTATATAAAGGTGTCTCCTTTCTTCTCCATTGTAATCTTCTTCATCTTCTACATGATGCTTAGCTAGTTTTTTTCTCATAGCAATCTAACTACTAATCACTAACTTGCAATGTCTTTTTTATTTCATGCTCACCTCTACTTGGTTTTGATGATCTAATAATAGCTTGCACATTGTTGTGTGGTTTGGATGTGTTTGAATGTGAAGAGCAATCTTATGTGTTATGCTTTACCATGCTCTTGAAGAAGCTAAGAACTAGTGATGACTAAGGATCCGTGTGAGGCAACTATCTCTAAGAGGTTAGCATGTTAGTGGAGCAATTAGTAGTTAGTGGCTATGAGTTTTCTTTCATCGTTTTCCTTCATTTTTTTTACTTTGTTTTAAAAAACTATTTCCAAAACCTTTTTTCTATCAGTGTTTTCACCGTCTTCTTAGTTTACCATTGTTTTCATCTTCTTCACAACAAGTTTCATCTTCTTTTCCATTTTGTTTTTAAACCCACTTTCTAAATCACTTCACTTTCCATTTCATTTTTGTTTCCTTCATTTCTATTTTCTTGTTTTGTTTTACCGATTCACAACCACTTCTCATTTGTTTTCACTTCGTCGGTTTCATCGCCTTCTCCAACTATCATTTCTAGTTTTTTTTTCTTTTTCTCTTTCTTTAACAAAGAAGAACTTGTTAACATATACGTGAATAGACCGTTAATACTTCTATCGCCTCCCGTCCCTTTGGATTCGACCCGTATAGCCATCATGCTATAACTGAAGTATTGAGGAAGCCAACACACTTTTATACTGATTTCAAAATACACATTTTCAAGTGTTGGTTCCACCCCGATCAAAGAGAGACAGAAAAAGAGAGAGATTGGGATTTTATGGGGGGAGAGAGAAGAGGCGGTGAAGAGAAGTTACTGGAAGGTGTGTCGGTGGCTTCAGAGGGGAGAAAGAAAGATTGGGAAAGAAGAAAAGAGAAAAGAATCAATTAATATTATTTAATTATTTTAATTAGGTCGAAATTTGACTAGTTCCGAACGGTTCCCAAAAATTCAATAAAATAGAAAATATTACCCAGAGGGACAATGTGAAATCAGATTTAAGAAATTCAGTCTGGTTTACAAATTAAAAATTCTGAAATTGATCAGCGATACCGGACGACACTGGTTTGGCTGGATTTCTAATTAATTCAAAAAAATCTCCAAAAATTTGCTAAAGTAGAAAATATGATTTTGAGAATAATTCAAAAGTAGATTCTAGAAATTTAACTCCGTTTGTGAATTAAAAATCATGGAGTTAATTGCTGGTATCGGTCTACACCGCATTCGAAGTTTTCCCAAAATAATCCAAAAAAATTCAGAAAATTCTGAAAAATCTAAAATATTGAAAAATAATATCTGAAACTGATTCAATCGGATTATCAGGAAGGTCAGATTAACTTTATACATCATATCAAGTACTGATACTAAGGCACGTGCATCTAGGGTCGGGGGTTGCACTTTTATCCACCTTACAAAAAATTTCGTCCTCAAAATTTCAATTCAGGTGGGAGTACAATATTCACAACTCCTGGAAGCTGAATGTTATGGACCTACGATGCTTCCGCTGCGCCACTCTGATATCTATAACGAACTCGGAGTGGAGTAACTAGTGTCGTGAGTCAAAGATAAAGGATTGGAATCAAAAGGATGAAGAGAAAGCGAGAAGAAAATCAGAATATCCTGGTTGACAAATGAAATTAAGGAATAGAAAGATTCAAGGAACGGATTTTCAACGAAATGACATTCTTTTACTCGTAGCTGGAATCTTCAAATTCAGATACAGATTAGTTCTAATCTAAATCATAGGCCCCTTTATCAAGAATTGACAAAAGCACACATAGAATGCTTACAATATTGGGTCGCGGGGTGGAGCGTTATGGCCATGCTCACATACCGACTCATGAGAGTTTCTAGGGGTCAGCCCTGCCCCCCCAACCGCGGCCTTCACGGTTCCTCTCACATAGGTAAGTCCTCAAAAGGTATCTGTGATCGGAGTGATACCTCCCATACTATATGCGTTGGACTTATTAAGAGCATAAACTCAACCTAACTGATCATAATATGAGCACTGTCATCATAGGAATGGAGTAGTAGCATAATAGTGCAAATTATAAATGCATCTAGTGCTACAAGTAGGAGTGTAATCTCCAAGGTCAGTGCTCCACATGAGAATCACCAGTCCAGCTTGTTTCTACCACATTGAACCTCTTTCATGGGACTAGCTCAGCAATCAAGAAGGTTGGGTTCCCGCTGTCGGTGATCTCTACTATGGGCTTAACCCCATCTTCCTCGATGATTCTAGGATTATTTTCCTAGATAGACCCTTTATCAAAATGGACTTTATAAGGTCCAGGATCATATATATGGCTTAAAGCCTTTTCATATGTTTCATATTTTGATGCAAGCATTACTGCCCATCTTATGAGAAACTTCTCCCTCAATTTGGGTGATACAATATTTGATCGTAAAGATGGTTACACGTTGAGGTTTGGCTATATAGCCTACCTTCCGAACTTGTCTCATCATTTCACATTCTTAATCTCAAATGGAACTTTTCGTCTCATAAGCGTATCACCATATATAAATTCTTTATGCCACATTATACATATAATTTTCAAATGTATAATTAAATTTATGAGTGAGATAAACTGACCATAGGATCACAAGTACTTCTTGTTCCCACAAGCGTACCACACATTTGATGTTGTTGCTCATTCCATTTGGATTAGATAAATCAAATTGACAAACAACAAATGAATTCAAATATTTGTTAGTGAGATTTAAACAAGTATTGAAAATTGAAACTCTATTTGAAAATATTTAATAAATCAGAAAATTGCAATCTGCAATTAAAATGTTTAAAGTCTGCAATTAAAAATTTTCTTTGTTGATTCTCAAGCAAAGCTTAATAGCCTGTTTGTCCATCGTAACCTTGTTAAAGCACTATCAACAAAATTAGACATAAAATTTAATTTTGATTAATAAGATTAGAACAAATTCTTAACCTCTATAGTTACAGAATAGACATGAAAATTTTGTAATTTAATAAACATGGTATATGGTAAGATCTATAACAAAATAACGCATAATTGAGTCTATAATGAAATCTACTCAAGAAATAGAAAAATGAGTTTAGTGATTACTCACTAAATACAGTAATAGCAAGAATTAATTATTATCCATATGTAAATAACCAATTAAAATAAATTATTCAATAGAGCCGAATGTAACTACAATTGATTTAAACTTGTATATCAAATTATCAACTAAAGCCATAAATACTCTTTAGATGTGTCATCCTATGCTAGTATTATATGGAATACAAATCTAAAAAAAACACGTAGGAAATAAAATAATATGTATTGTTCCTAACAGTATCTAGCTTCACTAAGTTCATTTCTACACAAATTGCTGCAATGAAATATATTAGGAGATCCATATCCCTCCATTCTTCTATTAAAAGACTGAACTTTCCTGTTACGTTGCCTATATGAAAGCCTATATGAAAGCAAAACATCCACAAAGATGCTTGTATCATATAATTTATTAGACAAAATACTGTGAGATCCATTGTGGTTCTAAGCTAAAATAATATTTCTGCTAAAAATCAATAGGCCTATAACTATATTTCTAACTGAAAATCCAAAAAACATAGGGCCTGTTGTAAATTCAATAGAATCCTGAGATAGACAACTCAAATTAAGATAATGAGAAACTATAAAACTAAATATACTACTTCCTAACTGGCCTGTCATAGTCTCCAATGGTTGTTCTAGAATGTTCACAAGAAAGGAGTGACATGAAAAAATAACCACACCAGTTTTAGGCTTAAGTTCTACAAAACCATACATCTTTATCCAGTCGTCCAGCTAATATTGAATTGAGAAACTTTTAACAACTAGTGGTTCCTCATCCTCCAACTTGAAAGGTTAAACTTTGTTATTTTTCATTATCGCTATCACATAAAAATCTAGGAATTGGCCATTCTTCTTTTATTTCCTTCTGGCTTCACATTTGTATCAAGTCTACAAGAATATTACCAGAAACAAGAATTCTTCGCCAATTAAAGCTTTATAATCAAGAAGTCTCATCACCAGAAACCCATTAGGGTCAGCTGTACTCTCTATTCTACACTACTAGGTTCATGAAACTTTCTATTTCTAAGATAAACTGTAAAAAATTATAAATTAACATTTTATTATTTCCCCTTTTTCGGTCAAAAGCAAGCAAAACGGTAGCACCCAACATCATATACCATCCACCAACTCCTAAGGCCACACCATATCAGCATTCCTCCACCAAGCTAAAACAAAGCAATAACATAGATGCATCAGTTTCAAAAGGCATGAGAACTATAAATATATGTGCACATATAGTCCACATTTTCATAATCCTTGTTCCTTTTTAATTGCTTTCCAGACTTGATAATTACAGGAATATCCATAAGAGCTATATATATCAAGAATTTTCATCACAAAGACACCATTAACATAGCTTTTCATCATTCTCACCTCCAATTTATCTAATTTGCTTGGTGTCGTGACCTAGAACTAGAATCTATTTCATAATCAACACAAAGCACAAGCAACTCCGTGTTCTTTTTTGCTAAAAGGAGACACTTTACGAAAAAATATTACCAAACTATTTCCCAGAAAAACCTGTCATTTACGGGAAAATTCACAATAATAATAATAATAATATCTAGAATCAAGAATTAGGATTTCTTCTTTAAAGAAAAAGAAAAGAAATTGCTTACAAGATGTATAATGCATACAAGCCCAAAAGTTATCACGCAAAATTCAAGAGTATTAATGTCAAGATAAAGTCGTTTATGTCTCATGCTAAAGACGCAAGCTGTGAAAGAACCAAAACAAATGAAAGCGATTTTACTGTCTATTCTCATTAGCTTTAAGAACTCGAATCACGCAAACTCCCAAAGGATGATAACTGAAAAGCAAGCACAATCATGAACATACTCACGCACACCTTCATGAACCCATCATTGCACGAACTCTGCAGTTATGGAAGCTGCAAAATGCATTCTTAAAAAATTTTCCGAACATGTACAAATCTGACAATCAACACCTACTTGTTACTCATCTCAAAAAACCATAATCCAGCAAAGGAAAAGATAAAATATATATTTTTCCTCAATCAAATATTAATTTCATTTTTATTTTTTTAATTCTAAAAACTCTACACCACTACTAGGATTTGAACACCAACCAGTCAATAGGAGTAGCAAATAGGTTCCAGCTGAGCTATTCCCCTCTCCCTTATCAGAATCATATGTAACATTAGTTTTCGATGCCACTTATCTCTTGAAAAATTAAATGTGCTAACACTTTGATGCATATTCATGAAGAAACTAAAACAACTAGGTGTGCATCCCTGATCATAGGATCAAATTAAGCACACCAGATGAACGAAATTGAGCAATAAGGATCAAAGGTTCAATTCAATTTCAGATAATATCTATGCCACTAGAATCATTGTGAATAGAAACTTAAATCAAGATTATATGTCATGGATGTTTATGGATACAGAATAATAAGATATCCAGAACATCACAATTCAATAACAAAAATTGCAAGTTGAATGATCTCCCAGACAAACTTCTAATAACATAATAACATACAATACAGTAATTACAAATTCACAACATGTCAAGCATATTTACAATTTTGCAAAAGGAATAGTTCTTATCTCTTCAGCGTTTTATATAGCAGCTCGCTTCTTATATCGAATTGATATGCCTTTTAGATTGTTGGGATTTTCCATCCGAAAATTAAAATAACAATTAATTTAATAAAATAAATATAGAACAATGTTACCGGTCTCGGGAAGGCGCGTGATCGCTGCGCTAAAAGGCATATCGCCGACCTCGTGCGGTCAGCCAGGACAGATGTGCCCCTTAGCAATACTATCCCTCTTTGCCGGTGTCCCTTGCGTGCACGACCACGAAGGGGAGGTGACCTCGAACTATAAGCAATGCCTAAATTGAAGGAGGAAGGTGAAATTTGATATGAGAAAGAGGAGAGAGAGAGAGAGAGGAATCTTTTTTTTTTCATTTTAATTGTCTTGCTTCTACTTTCATGATGTTAGTATATATATAATGAAGCTTAGCCCCTAACTAACCCCACCAACATGGTAACTAACCCCACTTTCTATGACAATAACCCTATTATTGGAGTAGTCGTTGGAGACCAAGTAAGGTTGTTTTTTTTTTTTTAAGATTTTAATCTTTTAATAAAATATCCAACATTTATTGGATCCAACGGATCAGCTGTCGGGGCTTGACACAGCAAACGGGGTCAGCCACGCATGGGCTTCACTTGACATCCGGCAAATAAAGGATCTCAACAGCAGGAAATACCGTGCCTCTACTGAGCACGTGAAAATTACAGGCGGTAATGAAAAATATTACTCCCCTTCACATTTACCGTCTCTAACCAATTCTGCGGCGCGGTACCTCGTACATTTGCATTTACTTTCCAAAACAATCGACGACAGTTCCAGACATACAATGTCCCCACTACATGACAGATTTAGGGTCTGTTTGGTTGTCGTAACTGGCCGTAATTCGTAGTTGTAATTGGTAAAGTCTTTTATAATTGTAAATGAGTTACATGTATATAAATTTTACGGTGTTTGGTTGGTAATATAAAATTGTAAAGTGGAAAAGTGTATTGTACTTTACGGTGTTTGGTTGTCGTAATGTATAAGTCGTAAGTGAAAAAGTTGACCACAAAATTAACTATTTGGTGATTTTAAAAGTTTTAATACTGCAAATAAATATTAAAAAAAGTTAAATATTAAAAAAATTTAATATTAATATAAAAAAATATTACAAATTTGTATGACCACAAAATTAACTGTAACTGGGCTGTAAGTGAGTGATAACTGGGTTGCAAGTAAGTGTTAGTTGAGTTACGTAAGTCTTTTACGAATTACGGTCCAAACAAACGCCGTAGTTGTAACTAGGTAGTAAGTCATTTACGAATTACGGAGCCCCTTAATGGACAGTCTGCGCCCGGAAATGACGGGGGCCCAGCCAACTCCACTGGAAGACTTCGCCTTCTCACTAGAATCTGAACCCTTGATAGATCTGAACACGGAAGAAATCTCAGTGACGTGAAATCTCACACTTGAGTGGCAAAACTGGACTACAAATGTAGCAGTGAGTACTGAATTGTAGCTCAACTAGCAGGTTAACCTTTTGAAACAGAGTA
Source organism: Agave tequilana (assembly GCA_038442645.1). NCBI lineage: Eukaryota > Viridiplantae > Streptophyta > Magnoliopsida > Asparagales > Asparagaceae > Agave > Agave tequilana. Next base: position 24,110 of record JAVJIF010008196.1, on the reverse strand, counting down.
GGCTAACAAGTAACAATGCATGTCAAGCAATCTAGACACCAACTCTTCCATCTCAATGGATAACTCACAGGAACTAATCAACGTAACCCATGTCAAAATACGCATAAATTGTTGAAAATTTCATACTTGCAGCTATCAAACGCATTTAAGGCTCAGAAAATAATGCATAAAGTCCTGTGAATAGTTATTAAGAGAATCAGTGACAACTTGTTTATATTTTATGTCAAAAGCGACAATGGCAAATATTTGATGAAAACAAGGAACACGACAATCCCATAACTAACTCTATCTGAATTTATGAATAGCAAAGAGTAACCTCAATGCCCCCTTTGATCTCTGTCACTGAGCTACTCATTCCATTAAAGGGTATAATTTCAGGCATGATAGATGCTTGTCAAATGAGTGAATTGTTTTACTGGAGAGTCCAACAGTGGCTACTTTACCCTTGTAATGCAACCTTTTAACTGAATTCCGAGTCTTCGAACACAAACGGGCCTCGTGAAGCTCCCCTTCCTTCCAGCAGATGTTGACTGTAACATCACCTCGAGCCTTCAATCCTCTGACACATCCTTCAGCCCACTTATCAAGCGGGAGCGCAGGAAGTAGATAAAGGTCTTGCTCAGTGCTCTGAACTAGCATTTCTGCAATTGCTGCTGTAAAACTGGAGGAGGAGGAGTATCAGTTTCGTCTCTGTATGAACAAATCCCTTCATCGGATAAACCTTTAGACTGGGTTAATTTGGAAAAGGTGATCTTTACCCGAAATTAGCATCAATCTGGAATGGAGGGTGTGCTGTGAACAAATTACTGTATAGACCCCCTTCAAAAGCCTTTTCATGATCCGGGTCGACCAGGGTTATCAGCTGCTTCACCAATTTGTATGCATGTTCACTGTTGTGAAGGTGAGCCCATAGAGACATCTTCCATGTAGTCGACCATCCTGGACCCTCATCTCCTGCATTTGTCATGAAACTGAATTCAATCTTTCTCGATAGAATAATAATTGAAATTAAGATGGTGACATTAACAGGTTGATGAGAATTTAACTATATAGAAAACCAAAAAGAAGCATTTTACTTCTTTCCCAGCAAAATAAATTCAATTGATAGGTTGTTGGAAATAATTCAGAATAACCAATAATTAGCTTATCTCTTAAACTTAACGTGAGTTCCATTTCCGCATTGCAGTTTGGCTAGTACTGTTCTCAACCGCTACTTCACAACTGATGTAGAACAGGAACTCGATAGGATGGGAAGATGGAATGTAGTTGGGGGAATATATCAAATTGAAGAGTAGATATTGACAATATAATGTGCATGTGGTATGATATGCAAATTATAAATAATATTTCATTTCTCTTATCTACACTTTAGTATGCATCACCATGTCACTTGTCCATATCTTGCTGCTTACCTACAAAACAGGATAATTTGTGGAGAAGAAAATATTCTCTTCATCAGTCTCCTGTTACACTGGTTTTGTTTCATCCATTTGGCACTATATATTTGAGATAGTAATATTTGGCAAAACTTGAAATAACAAAATACCACTCATGGATTGCTTACTATAGAAAAATTATAGCATATTCATGACAAAAGAAATAATCGACTATTTTTCTCTCTTTGTTTTTCTCTAAATATTTGATTGACGAACCTCTTTTGTAGAGGCTTATGGTAGCAGCTTTACACAAATCAGGTGTGCTCTCCAGTGTCATTGTGTGACCTGGGAAAAGTCCAAATAAGTGTGATAAATGCCGATGATGCACTTCGGGATCCTCAAAATCCAGTGCCTGCAAAGAGTAAGATTTAGGAGTGCTGATATATTCTATGGAGGGCGGCTACAGCCCTGCTTGTTCCTCAAAAAACATATTTAGGAGTAATGGCATGCATAGAAGTGTAAACTAGTAACAGTAACAAGACAACTAAATATTTCACTTGCCCATTCCATAATAGAACCATCCCAAGAGACTCCTGTTGGTGGCAACTTCAACAGTGCTGTCTTTATTTGAATGATTAAACTGCTATCAGACTTTCCCAAGACCTAATATCATAAAGAACGAAATTTATCTTTTATCTATAATCTTTAATGTGGAAAGTTAAAAGCTGGCTCTTGATAAAAAGAAAATTCGTGAGCAGTAATTTGTCTAACCTGACAAATAGATATGAAGTAATAGTATTTACCTCAGCAGCAGAAGTAATGATAGAAAAAATTTCTTTTATGATTGCCATATCCATGGTAGTTGAATAGCTGATACTTGCGGTCTGCCCATCACGTGCAATAAACAAATGTTCTGGTGAAGTCGAAGGATTGGTTTCCAAATACCTTCCAGGTCCTTCAATCAACCAGTCCAACAGAAAAGTAGCACATCCTTCCAACAGTGGATATGCTGTATTCTCTAGAAAACCCTGTGTATATACAAGAAGTTAGCATATCAGCTTAATCTCTACCATAGTAATAGCTTTATCCAATCCCCACATAATCGTGTTTGCTCAGGAAACCCCAAGCAAATACTCCGCTCCCTGTTACATAATACTTTCACTTTGCACTCACCATGAAAAGAACAAATCGGTCTCAGGCCTTAAACTAGTTCAAGTAGAATAGACGCACCAGTGCTCGTGCGCGCACATGCTAATCGTCTAGGCATAGTCATGTGTCAATTCTTGCACAGGGAACAATTTCTTTCCAATCTTCTCAAGCATAATGTCATTTATGTGGCTCATTCAAAGAAAAGAATAGGTGAACATTGAGGATAGCTAAAAGGCTTTTATCAATCTGTTCTGATACGATATGGATGATTGCTTCATACTCGTTTACTTGTAAACAATGCCAAAGCATAGCCCTTGCTGATATCAGGAATGCAAAAATGCTTTAGGTGGGACTGCAATTTGTGAGAATTGTAGGTAATTTCAATATTAGTTACAAAGTCAGCATATAAGTAACCATGAGAAAGAAAGCCTGCAAGGGATACAGGCATGCTAAGTTTCAAAATTGTACATTCTGTCATATGCTAAACATAAAAAAGTTTCAGATTATTGTAGTAATATAAGTTTAAAAAAAGAACTAGATAACATAAAGTGGTGCATCACGCATGATGACAGGAGAATCTAGAAAAAGGAACTTTAATCATTTATCAGGTTTAATATTTCACCTTATCCATAGTGAATGAATAATATTCCCACAAATGAGTACAAAGCCAAGCACCACCCATTGGCCACACAGCATACTTGGGGTTGCCACGGTCAGGTGATGTTCTTGCCCATATATCTGAGATGTGGTGTGTCACCCAACCACTTGCTTCGTAATTGACCTGTTAGCATAATGGTCGAATAGTAAGAAGTATTTGAGTTTTAGATGTGGTGTGTCACCCAACCTTCTCAACTCGAGCTACTAAAAAAAGAAAGACAATATGAACAATATATAATTATAGGATGACCAAGCCTTCATCAGAATATGTTTAATTATTGAGAATAAGCCTAATAACGCCACTAGTGTTGTTCTTAATGTCGTTTCCTTTTGTTTGCCTAAGCTAAGTCGAGAAAAGAGAGGAAGGTTTTGTTAAGTAGCTGCAGCCAGTGTAAAGCATAGTTGGATCAATATGATATGAATCCTTAATAGTATTCCTTCTTTTTTTTGCTTGGTTGGGACGCCAGGGATGGGGGCCCTCTCCTCACCTCAGCGCATCGCATCAACAATAAACATCATTCTAGCAAAATCAAGAGCGGTTTCATAGAGTATTCCATGGAAGCAACATATAGCACCAATGCCGCCGTAGTGCAATGACAAGTGAGCAAGGGTGAATAGCTCCACAAGTGCCACATCAGACTGTGAGTGTGGTAATAACTCTTGATGCTCATTATAGAGTTATTATATCACATTATGGGAAATAAGTTCTTCACTTCTACTTCTGGCCTGTATGTTCTGGTCATCCCAGTAGGCAGCTGCCCGTGAAATAGTTGACTCACTCACCGGTTCTGTAATTTAGAGAAAAATGTGATAAGCAAATCACAAACTGCTCTACTCCCATCAAATGATAGGGAAGAAAACCTTATGGATCATATCTTTTCCTCCATTCACGAATGGTACATATCAATACCATATTTAGAATGGAAAAAGATACGGCATTGAATGTAGATCTGACTAACAAATTGATTAAGGTGACAGGAAAAGAAAATTCTGCAAACTTCTTTGTCATCTTATTGCTTTTGGATCCTCCATGGATATTTAGGGATGACCGAAAGGTCTATGATAAGTATAAATATTGTTTAAATATCACTCTCCACCTCACATATTTACCTCCAGAATGGGTGATGTCGTGATGAATCTGATGTGTTGATATTTGGTGTACACATTTAAGGCCAGGGCATCACTAAAGGTTACTAACCCAGGAAAAAAAAATTATTATGAAGTAGTGAAGCTACTAACACAAAATTACTGTAACATAATGAGCTACCCAATGATTTTCCAGGGAGGGAGGCATTGAAATTTTTAGATTGATGGAAAATCAATTTTCCTACCCATCAACTGATACCAAGCCTACTATAGCTTTTAATAACCTCCAACCGACAACTTATAAAGCACACGGACAGCATAACCTTCCATCATAGGGGTAAAACATTTCTTGGAACTATGTACATGACATACAACTACGTTCACTTGATCTATAGAAGAAAATCAATGTCACATAACATATCCAACTGTAAAACATCTGCTACTTTACCTTGCTGCCTGCTATGAAAGTTTTTAAATCATTGCAGGTTAATGTGAGACATAATATGTTACCTTAACTATATATACTACTTTGTAATGAAAGTAAAGCAAATCTTACTTTTGCTGTTTTAGCCCCGTTCACGGCAAGAGAAGCAATGTAATCAAACAATGGTTCTTGACATTCACTGAGATTGCAAGAAAGGGATGGCCAATAATTCATTTGCAGGTTGATATTCAAGTGAGGAGCTGCACTGAAGAATGAAACCAACACTAAGATTATCCATGTAAACCTCAGAATGGACGTACCAACGGCATGCAGAAATTTCATGCTTAATCGTAAGTCTAATATAAAAGGTTACATGTAATCATAAAACAAACAAATTGATTGCAGGTAGAAATACACAGATACTACTAGCGATCAAGATGTAAATACAAAAATATGATCAAAGTGTTTATTTACAGAGAATGGAAAACCTCAACAGAATGCTAAATGCTTCTACCTCATACAGACATACAAGAGCATGTAGAAGAACAAATTGGCATGCAAGTCTAGTTTTGTTAATATTAGATCAGTGTTCCAGTGTTCAGGTATTCACAGAGATGATTATATTTCTGTCCCTCTTTTGAGAATTTACTAATGATACAGCAGCCATAAACGATGAATAGATTGGCCCCCAGTAAATTATATAGGAAACTGATACACCATCAGGATGCGTCTTTGTTAATGTTTCTCCAATTATTTACATATGGCATGACTTGATTTTAAGAAAGAAGGAATATAACATATCCACAAACCAATATTTACTTGTAATTAGGATCATTTGCTCACAGATTTGGTTATGAACAAATGGTTATGGATTATGAAGTGGGAAATTGTGGTGTAGTTCTAAGTGGTCCATGTGAAGTAGTTTGCAAATGAGTTTATTTTCGCGATGGTAAAATGTAGTAAACAAAGAAAGGAGTTCAATGTCTAGGTATTAAGCCAACTCGATGTACAGTGTTGGCCCACAAAAAAGCAGTTCCTTGTCATAGAAATAATGACCCCAAAGAGATGCTTTCCCACAACCAGGCCAACCACACATCGAAATTTTTACTATGCAGAAAAAAAAGGCACCAAAACTATGGTCCCAATACTCAAAGATGTTCCAAGTGCTGGGGATCTGTGAAAGATATACCCAGCTTAGATCTAATCGACCAAACACACAAGAAGAACAAACAGAAAAGAAGGCACCAGCCTTCTTACTTGGTTCAGCCAATACACAAGTTCACCAAGACAAGCAAAGAAAGAAACAAGAAAGCAGTAAGTGAAAATATGCTTCCTCCAGATCAAAGCCTCACCCTTTGCTCAATACCTAGACAAAACCATAACCTCTCTTTACCCTTTTCTTTTTTCATTTCTTTCTCTTTTTTCATCTCTTTCTTTTCCCCTATTGGTGCCTTCGCCGCTTGAATCACATTGGTTGTTGCCTTCATAGACTTAACACTCAATTACTTTGATGATCTGATCTTGCATGCTCAATCTCCTGATTCGTAAGTTTGATACCACTGGTTGGAAATTAATGTAACTGTAAAATCTATGCCCATCTTAGATCTGATCTATTGAAACACTAGAATAACAACAAAACAGAGCACCTGATTTTATATGGTCCAGCAAATGCTTAAATTCATGGGAGGGGCAGAGAACATATTATAATAATTATTAGTCAAGAGAGAGCTCGCATGATGAAAACCTCTACACAAAAACCTTGCGTCCTTTCACCGAAGATAATTATATCACTGTATGCTTCCTTTTATAACCTTTATTAGAGACGTCTACCTTTCTCCAGCTCACAAAGTACTTAGGTTGCATGTTACATCCTACCCACCTAAGAGGGTATTAGTCCTTAGGCCATACAATACTCAATTACTAAAGCCAAGAAGTTTGGTTCTGCAAAAATCCTATTTTGAACCCACAGGGCAAAATATGTCAAGATTCTCCGAGACTTCAAAGATAACAGGCTTACAAACTAACATATTCTTAACTAGTCAAAAGTAAGGAAATAAATAGTTTAAAGCAACTATTCCTATGTCAGCATCCGTAAATTATGACTGTGAAATATACGAAAAATGTAGGTCATGAAATAGCTGGTATCACTAGAAGAATATTAAGAATCCTGCGAAAGAAAGAAAAATAATATCAAAGACATGAAACAAACAAGCAGTTGAAAGGAAAGAGCATACTCCCATTTCGGTTCAGTTTCCTTGTTCCATATTCCCTGTAAGTTTGCAACCTGAGTTCCAGGCCTTGAGCAAGAGATGAGCAAATATCGACCATAATGGAATAGAAGTTCCACCAAAGTCGGATCCTCATCAACATTGAAAGATCTTACTCTTTCTGCGGTAGATACCACAACATATTTTGCTAATTGAGCTGAAATGTCAGGTCCTGATGATGATATTGGTCTTTCAGGACAAGCTGTAAAGAGACTTTTCGGAGTACAGATCTGATTCAGAATAGCAATTTTTCTGTCTTCAGTTGTAGCATTGGAGCCCTTGGACAGTTGCAAAGAAACACGATTGAAAAGATTCTGATAATCATCCAAATGATATGCAAGTAACTTGGAGAAGGACATGTTCCTAATCAGATTCAATGTGTTCAGGGATGCCAATGTAGGATCTTTCTTAGAATCTGATGGTTTTGTGAATGGCTCTTCAAATGAGGAAGAAGCTGCTAGAACTACAACAGCCCAGTCTGAGCTTTCAACTTTCAACTTTGCATCATCTATAATCTGTATCATGCCAGCATTGCCACCTATCTGCAAATCAACAATTGCAGAGAACTGAATTCCCTTCGGATCTTCAGATGCATTTCCTTTCGGTGGGGTTCTTTTTCCAGGACAACTACCTTCCATAATAATTCGGGTGGCAGCATTCACGCTTGAATGATGTTGCAATTCACTGTCTAAAGATACTGTAAAGGAGAGGCTGCCTGGTTTATTTGAAGAAATCTTAGTCACGAGCACTTGATGTGGATTTGAACAAAAGTGTTCTCTTGTGAATTCTACATCACCAATAGTATATGAGACCTTAACAGTAGCAGTTGTTAAATCAAGTTCTCTTCCATAAGAAGAATATGCTACAGCGAGATCACCAAAGTCTAAATTGACATTTCCAAGAGGTTGGTAAGCCTTCAGTTAAAGAAAAAATGTTAGCAAAAGAAGGACGTTAGAATAGCTTGTCAGGAATGTATAGAATAAGCTCAAAAGTCTGGATTAAATGTTTGTTATGACTCTATTAACTAGCTAATACATAGTGATCACACGTGCAACCGCATAATCCTCAAGTAATTATATATGATGCTACCAAAAAAGTAACGAGTAGTGTTGATCACATAACAGGTTAAAATCAGAAAGCATATTCATCAGTCAGCACTCGCCCATGGAAAGATTGACAACACATCCACGTAGATCATTTTCATACCATTTTTTATCTGATACATGCCAATTCCGGATACAAGTCACAGGTTTTTTCTTTTTTCTTTTTAAAGGAGAAGCCAGCGTGATTGTCCATCTGATCAAGCTAATGATTAACAAGAAGGATTGTGGGGCATAATTACTTAAAATAAGATGGAGAAAACTGACATGTTGGAATATGAGACTTGCTCAGCTCCAGGTTCAGTACCAGTAACATGTAAATAGTTTTGATAAAGGTATTATTTCTAAAATGCAGATATGATGGAGAAAGTTCTCTTGTGAAAGGCACTAACAGACAATTATTTCTCCCTTAAATACAGGCAACAAAGTTGCAAAAGCTGAAACATAAATTTTTGAATGACTAGTTTGATGGTCTTTTGACAATTTCTTTGTCATACATAATTCAGTAAAATTCTTTGTCATACATAATTAAGTAAAAAAAGAAAAAATAGCCGATGGAACCTGCATTTTTGTTTGCAGGCAACGGTCCAGGACCAATCCACCAAGGAGCTTAAATCAAGAAGCACATATCAGATTTTCCTTTCATTAAAAGTAAAGTTGGCATTTGGAAGGCCTTGCTGTTGGAAGATTCATTGATTTGGGAGTCAGTTCTTTGTCCTTGCAGTTCATTCAAAGGGTAGGTTATTGGGCTTAATATCAGCACATGGAATCCGACAAATTGCACCAAAAAGACACTGCAAATTTAACGCAGAGCAGGCAATATGTAGTTTTGTGTTTCAGCTTACCATTATTGGAGATTGTTGTATACAAGTGCAGTGGGTAATTCCAAGGGAATTTATCCACGCACAAAATATCTGGGATTAATCAATAGACTGTAGAAATCAAACCAAGAGAAACACAGAGCTTTACGTGAAAACCCAAAGAGAGAAAAACCACGGAGAGAGGAAGAGAGAATTTCACTATAATTCAGAAAAATTACAATGGGGATTATCCTATCTCATGAATTAGGGTTTCTCTTGTGTCAATTGATCCCCCTCGCCTTCACGTTGGAAGGGGTATGTTATTTATACAGGTAGTATCTGATGAATAAGGTTGTGGAGTTCAGCTCTGTTTAAACATTTAATCGCTTATCTCAGAGAAGGTTAGAACCAAACATCTTGATTTGAACTGGTTGAACGAGCGTTTATCTTTATCTGGTAGTTTGTGTCTAGCTGTTGATGTGGTCAATACGTTCTCGAACTATAACCATCGGGTTTGAGTAGAGGTTTGGCTATGAGATAGAAATTTATATAACTGATTTTATCTCCTTCTAACCACATGAACTACTCAGAGTGTGAATTGAATAAGGACTCTTGTTCAGAGGTTCTAGACGTGGCCACGTGTCACTCGTTTGTTTGAGGATAGTTGGACACGTGTCATGATCTCGAAAAGATCAGAAATGGACCATTATAGATGCCTCCTCTGCTTTCCTTTCTTTCGGAAGAGGTCGAAAATATTCCCTCGGGAGCTATAAGTTCCCAAAAACTCTGAGAGATATAGAAGAGAGCAGATAAATAGAAAGGAGAATACTGGGTCTATTGTTGTCGCATTAGTTTTTGTCTTTTAGTAACGTGCATGGCTTTACAGGCTGGCGGAGCTTTGAATGCGCGTGATATCCGCGGTCGCGTCAGTCAATTAACCGTCACTTTTCGAGAAGCTGTGGCGTTCGAAGATGGTGCGGCGTATCCAGCGTGACAGTTAAGATCTGAACCGTAACGACACATGTAAGTTGCTGATCGTGTGGCTTTTCGTCTTCTTGGGATTAAAATTCTTAACGTTGACGCTTGAGCTTACTTTCTCTCTATAAATAGGGCGAAACTCTTGAGAGGAGATCTGCGTGCTTCTTGAAAATTCCTTACTGCTAAGATTTTGTATTGTTCTGTGGGCGATGATGTCTCCTTCCTTTTTCGTCCAGTGGAGGAAAGAGACGGAAAGGATGGAGACGGTTATTGCGCTCCTGATGTTCAGGAGTTCATTTGTCGAGGGGCTTCAGTTTTCGCGATAGGCCCGTCAAGAGGCTTCGGTTCTCGCAACGAGGCCCGGCTGTCAGGAAGGAAAAAGGAATGTTCTAGCTTCTGCTTGATCTGCACATCTGGTCTCTGACCAGATCAGGCCAGGCAGGGATTGGAGCTCAACGTCCCTTTCCATCCTTGCGGCGATCATGGAGCATGAAGCATACGCGTACTTGATAACGGTTCTGACCCCTGGGACTGGTCGTCTGCACTCATATTCGATGTCGCTGTCTTGCCTGACATCGCTCCTGAGTTCATCTTCAGAGTTACAGTCTTGGCATCGGTATCCTCATCGCCTTGCAGGCTTCAATCTGCAATTTGAGGCTTGATCTCCCTTGCTGGTGTCTTGAGAGTTCTCGACACCCTTACCCTTTCGACCGTGGCAGATTGTTTGTTTAGGAGCCATCTCCTAGATGTTGTTCGGGATGCGGCCGAGAGCATATCTGATTTTTTCTCAGGAAGACCACATACATGTAACATACCTTGTATTACTCTTATTAGATGTAACCATACTTGTATGTGGATGTATGTAGTCGAAAAAATCTATGATAAAGCAAAGAATCTAAAAGGAAGTATTGTTTGAATCTTGCCTTTTTGTGCTTCTGATTGGTTTGTTGTTGTGTCTGCTTGGGGAGCTATTTTTATTCTGAAGCGTTTGGACTGATTTGGCATGTAGTTTTCAATGGATTTCGTTCCACAATGGTACCTGTGAATCCTACCTGAATGGGAAAACCCCTAACTTCGAAGTTGTGTTGTCGTGGTAGCCGTCATGGCAGGATCGGAGATAGGCTGCTGACTCGCTCGGATAGCCATCAGGGTAAGTCTCATTATAGGCTGACTTCGAGCAGTCAATATAAGCGTGCCTCTATCTTTCAGAAACTCCTCAATGGGTAGCCTTCAGGGCGAAGACCCGAGTAGGTTCTTGACTCGCTCAGGTGGCCATCAGGGTAAGTCTCATTATAGATGACTTTGAGCAGTCAATGTGAGCGAGCCTCTATCTTTTAGGAGTCTCTCCGAGGAGTAGCCGTCAAGGTGAAGACTCATGTAGGCTGTTGACTCGCTCGGGTGGCCATCGAGATAAGTTCCATTATCGGCTGACTCTGAGTAGTCAATGTGGGCGAGCCTCCATCTTTCAAGAGACTCTCCACGGGATAGCCGTTAGGGTGAAGACTAGTGTAGGCTACTGATTCGCTCGAATGGCCATCAAGGTAAGTCCCATTAATAGGCTGACTCCGAGCAATCAATGTGAGCAAGCCTCCATCTTTCAGGAGACTCTCCAAGGGGAAGCCGTCAGGGTGAAGACCCGTATAAGCCGTTGACTCGCTCGGGTGGCCATCAGCGTAAGTCCCATTATAGACTGACTCCGAGCAATCAATATGGGCGAGCCTCTATCTTTCAGGAGACTCAAGGGGTAACCGTCAGGGTGAAGACTTGTGTAGGCCGTTGACTCGCTCGGGTGGCCATCAAGGTAGGTCCCATTATAGGCTGACTCTGAGTAGTTAATGTGAGCAAGCCTCCATCTTTCAGGAGACTCTCCGAGGGGTAACCGTCAGGGTGAAGACCCGATAAGCTGTTGACTCGCTTGAGTGGCTATCAGAATAGGTCAAATTATAGGCTGACTCCAAGCAGTCAATGTGGCGAGCCTCCATCTTTCAGGAGACTCCCCGAGGGGTAGCTATCAGGGAGAAGACCCGTGTAGGCTGTTGACTCGCTCAGGTGGCCATCAAAGTAGGTCACATTATAGGCTAACTCCGAACAGTCAATGTGAGTGGTCCTCCATCTTTCAGGAGACTCCCTGAGGGGTAGTCATCAAAGTGAAGACCTGTGTAGGTTGTTGACTCGCTCGAGTGGCCATCAGGGTAAGTCCCACTATAGGTTGACTTCGAACAGTCATCTTTCAGGACTCTCCAGAGGGTAGCCGTCAGGGTAAGACCCGATATAGGCTACTGAGAGTGTGTATAGTACCAGGGAAGGTATCAGAATTTTGGTGAAATGTGACTAAGATTGCTAAAAATGATCTTTTCATTGGATATTACATGATTCACATAATATCGCTTCAAGTGAAAAGAGATACATTGCTTCTTGAATTGGTTCCATCTTGATCAACCAAGGTGTACAACCCCTTGTCTCCCCGAGCGATGATGATGTAGGGGCCCTCCCAGTTGGGTCCCAGCTTAACTTGGTCCTTTCGCCGCTTGGTCGGAATCACGCGGTTTAGGTCTAAGTCTCTGACTTGAAATTCTCAAACCTTTACTTTCTTGTGGTGTGCGGCCTGGATCTGTTATTGGTAGGCTGTGATGCGGATTTGCGCCTGTTGTCGCTTTTTCTCCGACTGATCCAACATCAGGCAGAGTTGGGTATCATTCTAGTCTTGATTCACTCCTTCCACTCGGACTATCACCATGCTGAAGTCGACTGAGATGATCCCTGTCTCGTATGCCAACAAGAACGGGGTTTCATCGGTGGAGACGCGCTTGGTGGTACTGTAGGCTCACGCAAACCGGAGAGTCTTTCCGCCTATTTGTTTTCAGCTTTGTCCAGACTTTTACACAGGCTATCGAGGATGGTGTGATTGTTGATCTCGGGTTGGTCATTGCCTTAAGGATAACAAGGCGTGGAGAATCAATAGGTGATTTTGTATTTGGCACAGAAGCTGGCTAATTGTTTGCTGGCAAAAGTTTGTTCTATTGTCGAAGATGATGGTGTGGGAAGGCCGAAGTGACACACTATATTTTACCAAAGGAACTTGACAATCTATTACTTAGTAACTTCAGAGAGCAGCACTGCCTCGACCTATTTGGTGAAGTAGTCGGTGGACCCAGCAGGAAGCGCAACTGAGGTTGCGCTCGGGGAAGTGGTCTGACCACGTCCAACCCCATTGCATGAAGGGCTAAGGATTGCGCAAGGTGTGGAGATGAAAACTCAGATCGTTTGATGCTGGAGCGAACCTCTGACATTGCGGGCACTTTTCTATATAATTCTTGGTGTCGTCGAACATCTTGGGCAAGTAATACCCTTGATTGATAACCTTGTGGGCGAGAGAGCGACCTCCCGAATGGTTCCCACGGTGGCCCTCGTGGATATCCTGCATCACTTTTAGAGCTTCGCCTGGTCTGAGACATCTCAGATACGAGTCAGAGTGGAGCTTGGAGTATGATTTCTTGTATAAGACGTCCTCGAAAAGTGTGTACCTGGTGGCCAAGTGCTGAAACTTTTGTGCCTCCGCTCTGTCGTCAGGAAGCGTTCCGTTTTCAAATAGGCAATGATGGGGTCCCTCCACCCAGGTGAGGTATCGAGGCGTAGGACCTCTCCGATCTATTGTAGGACGCTAAGGTTGGAGATATGCTCGACGGGGATTTTTTTGTCTAAACTGAAACTCTGTGGCTCCCCCAGATTGGCAAGTGAGTCGGCGTGATTATTTTTGAATCTGGGGACCCATTTGAAGTCGCATCAGGGGATTTTGGACTTCAATCCGATAATGCGTTGTGGGTATTCCGCCATCCAAGCATCTCTTGCAATGTATTTTCCGCTGACTTGGTTGATCACCAGTGAGGAGTCACATCGAATTTCGAGCCCTGTGATCCCGAGTGTGGTAGCCATTCGGAGTCCAGTTAGGATACCTTGTGCTCGGCTTTGTTGTTGGACGCCAGGAAGTCGAGAGTAAAGGACTATTAGATGATTGATCATTTTGGAGTGGTGAGGACAATCCTGATGCATGTCCCCTTGTTGTTTGAAACTCCGTCCACGTTCAAGATCTATTCTTCCAGCAGGTCAGCTTTCTCTGTGGCTCCTGGAGTGAAATTAGCAATAAAATCAGCTAAGACCTGGCTTTTGATTGTTGTCCTTTGCTTGTACCTGGGTGCGTAGGACCTTAGCTCCGATGCCCATTTTGATATCCTCCCAATTCTTCGGGATTTTTCATGATACTTCTCAGGGGATGCTCTGTGAGGACTGTGATTAAGAAGGTTAGAAAATAGTGCTTAAGATTCCTCGAGATGATAAAGAGAGCAAGCACCAACTTTTCTAGCCTTTGATATCTCGTCTGTGGTCCATTCATGGAGTGGCTGACGTAATACACCAGCTTCTGGATGCCTTCGTCTTCACGAACCAAGGTTCCGCTCACAGCTCACTCCAAGACGGCGAGGTAAAGATATAGTGTTTCTCCAGAGGAAGGCTTTGACAGTAAGGGTGATGAAGTAGGATGCCTCTTCAATCCTTGAAAGGTTGTCTCGCATTCCTCACTCCAGCAGAAGTTGGCCCCATTCTTCTTCAAGGCTTGAAAGGAGGATCTACATTTGTCCATGGATCGGCTGATGAATCGGTTGAGGGTTGTGAGACGTCCGTTCAGCATCTGAACTTCCTTCACACAAGTGGGTGACTTCATATCTAGAATTGCAGATATCTGGTTGGGGTCGGCCTTGATGCCCCATTGACTGACCAGATATCTCAAAAATTTCCTGAAAGCCACCCTAAATCTGCACTTCTCGGGTTGAGCTTCACTTTGTATTGCCTAAAGAGATTGTAGCTTTGTCTAGATGTTGAAGGTGAATCGTGCACTGTACATTTTTCACCAACATATCTTCGACGTATACTTTCATGGTGCTCCCAATCAAGCCTTTGAAGACTTGGTTAATCATTCATTGGAACGTAACCCCAGCATTCTTGAGTCGGAAAGGCATCAGCTTTTAGCACTAAATTTCCTGACCAGTAGTGAAGGCTATATTGTCTTCATTTAGTTCATGCATCTTGATCTGATTATACCCGACATAGGCGTCCATGAAGTTAAGAAGCTCGTGACCCGTCGTCGCCTCTACCAGTTGATCGATCCTCAGAAGGGGATAACTGTCCTTCGGGCAAGCTTCATTGAGGTTGATAAAGCTGATGAAGACTCTCCACTTGCCATTCTTTTTCTTCACGAGAACAGAATTGGAGAGCCAGTTGGGATAAAATGTCTCTCGAATGAAGCCAGCTTGAAGTAACGATCAACTTTATCGTTGATGGCGCGACTTCGTTCTTTGTTCGTTCTCCTAGGCCTCTGCTTTACTGGCTTAATGTTCGCCTTGATGGAGAGCTTGTGGCAGATGACTTTGAGGTTAATTCCTTGTATATTTGTGGGTAACCACGCAAATACATCTGAATTGTCCGATAAGAACTATTTAAACAATATCTTCTCATAAGGGTGCAGGTTTAAGCTAATTCAGAGGATACGCTCTGGGTGAAGTGGGTCTATAATGAATAACCCGGGCTCATCCTTGGTCTTGTTGTCGAGGTTTCCCGACTCGGTGGGTAAGTCGGGATCTCAACTTTTGTTGTACTGTGGTTACTATTGGTCAGTAATCCTCTTGTGCTTCTTATCCACAGGAAAGTCTTTGTTAGGAACTGCTCGAGAGGCTTTTTGCGCCCAACCGGACATCTCCGAGCTACTGCAGCTACTGTCCTAACCATCGTCTGGTCACCTTTTATGTTGGTTATTCCTGATGGTGTGGGGTACTTAGGTGGACGGAATTGCTTACATCATGTGGATCCATGGCCTCTCAAGATGCCATTGTAGGGAGATTCGACGTCAAGGACGCAGAACTTTATGACGACATTGTATGAATCCGCCCGGACCGGAAACTCGACTGTGCCAGGAGAACGGGCTAAAGCGACTGGGTCTAAGGAATGATCATCTTTCGGGCCAACTCGGGAGTGTCCTCCATTCGACATAGGGAGTGTTTATACAAGATGTTGACACTACTCCCCACGTCAACCAAGATCTTTAACACTTTGCAGCAGCCACTGTGTATTGCCACGACCAAAGCGTCGTTGTGCGGAAAGTACACGGCGTAGGCGTCTTCCTCCAAGAAGAAGACGGGCATGCCCAGTGGTGAAAGCGGGCGTGTCAATATTACCGAATAGTTGTCCCTCTGAGCTTTATTGACGTAATTAATCCTTCCCTTCGTGGTGGTGCCTTCTACCGGAGAGGTCCCGAAGATGGCATTTACCTCTGTGTATTGATGAGAGCACTGCCTCAGTGTTCGGTTAAGGTCTCAGGCTGCCTTTACACTTTAATTTCTAAGGGCGGTCCAGAGTTGAGGATGAACTCTCAAAGATATCCTTCATTGACCAGGTCTTGAAGGTGCAGTCAGAGGGTAAGACAATCCATTATGAGGTGGCCCCTCCCATTGTGGAAGCTACAGTAGTCACTGGATTCAGGTCCCTTTGGGTTCTGTGGGAGTGGTTTGCTCAAACGCCTGACCCAAGGTGGCATTGAAGACATGATCGATAGTATCCTGAATGGAACAAGGTCAGGCAATGCTGCACTTCTCTTGCTGGGTTCGAGTGCACGCCTGGGTGATCTGTAGACAGCGGCGGAGTTGTAACTTGGATTCTTCCTGGGGGAACTGTGGCTTCGACTTCTCGACCTCGGGTCCTTATTTGGGAGGGCGACTTATGGCAGCCCGATCGTCTCTTCAATTTGCATGTACTTCTATGCTCGGACAAAAATATCCCTCATCTTAGTAACATCGTTCTTCACCAGATGCTTGTAAAATGAGTGGGTGAATTGTAACCCACTGATGAACATTGCGGCAGCAACGTCTTCATTGCAATTATATACCATCGGCATCTGGCTCTGGAAGTAATTGACGTAGTTTTTCAGGCTTTTTCCTGGTTTCATTTTCACCATGAGGAGATAGTTACTATTCTTCTGGAACTCTCTCTGATCAGTGAACTGATTATAAAAGGCGTCAGTTACATCTTCAAAGCTTCGATGGAGTTCTTTGTGAGTGAATAGAACTAATAATAAGCAACTCCCTTGAGGCTAAAAGGGAACGCCGGACAGAGAAGGAGGTCGTCGTGAGTATAGACAGCCATCTTGTCTTAGAACTGGCGGAGATGCAAGAAAAGGTTAGAGGTTCCCGAGTAGTGGTCGAAGGTGGGCATCACGAACTTCCTCGGAAAACGAAGTGTGGTGATTTTCTCCGACAGTGGTGAGTCGGAGGGTCTCAACCCGCTGAGCTCCATTCCTTTCAGAAATTGCTGGTCTGTCTGGTTGAGACGCTTCTGGACTAAATTTGTGAAATCCTCTATGCGAGGCAACTTCGAGGTTCGGGGACGCCCTAAGTCCTCGGAGCGCTCGTCATCATCACGGGTCTCCGACAGGTCGCGCTTTGAGTCGTCAGGGGATTGCGTGGATTCCCGGTCACACTGTGGTGATAGAGGAGTCTGGACTCTTCCTTCAGCGGTACGGATGATTGCGACTTCCATAGTGTTTTGACTTATTTGAGTAGTCAAATCTGGATACGAGTTGTAGCATCTTTTTCAAGAGCAATCATCTCGCAGAGCCGAATCATCTCAGTTTCTTGATCCTCCATTGCTTCTTCAGGTTGAAAGTATCTAGTAGAGTTGCTCACTGGTGTGATGGGGCTCGGGTTCAGCAGCCGGCACCCTCCATGACGTAGCAGAAGAAGAGTCTTCATCATTATGGATATGGACATTGGATAAGTTGGTCTGACGATCCGCAGGCTCAGGGGCTTCGATAGCTTTCCCTTTTCCTTTCGAATCGGTAGGGGCAGCGGCTATAGCCTGGTGACAATCTTCCTTGGTGGGGCCATATCAATAGTGCGATATTGTTTGGAGGAAGGGTTAGGGTTTTGAAAGAGGGAGAAATCATGAGTACAGATTCGGAGATCTCAATGAAAGCACCAAATGCAGTAGATAATTTCAAGAAAATTCATTCACGCACAAAAATATCTAGGATTAATCAATAGATTGTAGAAATCAAACCAATACAAACACAGAGATTTACGTGAAAACCCAAAGAGAAAAAACCACGGAGAGAGGGAGACAGAATTTCACTATAATTCAGAAAAATTACAATGGTGGGTCGTCCTATCTCATGAACTAGGATTTATCTGGTGTCAATTGATCCCCCGCCTTCACATTGAAAGGGGCATGCTATTTATACAGGTAGTATCTTGTGGATAAGGTTATAAAGTTCAGTTTTGTTTAAGCATTTAACCACTTATCTAAGATACGGTTAGAACCAAACATCTTAATTTGAACTGGTTAAACGAGTGTTTATTTTTATCTGATAGTCTGCATTCAGTAGTTGATGTGATCAATATGTTTCCGAACTGTAACCATCGGGTTGAGTGGAGATTTGGCTTAGAGATAGAGATTTTCATGCTGATTCTATCTCCTTCTAACCACCTAAGCTGCTCAGAGTGTGAATTGAATGAAGACTCCTGTGAGGTTTTGGAAGCGGCCACGTGTCACCGCTGGTTAGAGGCTGATTGGACCGTGTCATGATCTCGACGAGGTCGGAAATTGACCACTACAACTAGGTTCCATGAACAAATCTTATATGGCGGGAAAACTAGCCAGCAAGCCATTTTCAAATTTCTTGGGTTGAAAAGATAAATTTTATAGGTATTAACTTGTAAACAAGAATTGAAATGGAAAACAGAAAAGAAAAATGCATAGAATTAAAGGGATGGTGGAGTCCCTTATCAGTAGTATCATCTCTTAAATGTAAAAGACAGGCACACACTAAATTCTGAAGCAAATTTATATAAGTTCTTGAGGGTACATGTAAATTAAGGTCTCTTGGTTTTCAGATGTGTGTTCTTTTTTACTTCTTTAATAGGGAAGTTTATCACAAATGGAAATTAAATCATGGCGGCAAGTCTGATGAGACAGCTGATACCAAATAGTTGTGAGCACTTCATCTTCAACAATGACTAGATATAAAATGTCAATCAGCAGTAAACAATATTATGACAGCGAAGAAGTTGCAAACGAAGGGGCACACCTCTGATAGTTGACCTAACAAATCATTTGCTGCAATAGAGGCTTCTACAAATTGTCCCTCATCAACAAGTTTCCTAACTTTAGAGAGAACAATTGGTGTTTGTGGATTTGTGTAGTCACCCGGCACACCAGTCCAGAGAGTATCATCTACAATGAGAAGTACTACTTATCAGCAAACTTGTTGCCATAAATGAGAGAGATAATGGAAAGGTGAGAATGGGATAAATGGCGGAAAGATAATTACTTAGGAATTCTGTGGTAAACTAGAGAAAATGAGAGAACCAAAAAAAAAAAAAAAAAAATGAAAGAACAAAATTTTTGCATCCAATTTCATTTAATCTCCAATATCTCACAATAAATTAAGTATAAACCATATTTCGCAAGGATTTGATGCAACACCCAAGCCTCGTTTGGCAATGAGGCTTGTTTGTTTTATTGCAAGTGACAGCAAGTCGTAAGTAGTAAAATGAGAATGGAAAAGTGAACTGTAATACGAAAAATATATTGCGTATTACGGTATTTGTGTGGTAATGTGAAAGTGTAAGTGAAAATGTATATTATGTTTATAGTGTTTGGTTGGTAATGTAAAAGTGTAACTGAAAAGTGGACTACAAAATTAACTGTAGCAGTGATTTAAATATTACAAATATTATTAAATTAAATCTACTATTGAAAATTAAAATGTATTAATAAATTTGGGATAAAATATTAATAATTTTAATAAATAGTAACAATATTAATAAAATATTAGTATAATTAGCAAAATTTTGATAAAATGTTAAGTAAATAAAATAATTATAAATTTTTAAGAAAACTTAAAGATACTAATAAAATATAAATATTAATAAAATCTTAAGAACACTATAAATGGACTATAAAATATTATTATAATATTATAAAAATTTATTATAATTTAATGTAATATTATAAAGAAATATTTCGCTACAGCCAGCTACTTTGCTTCATAAATAAAAAAAAAACTCAGCTTCATAATTTGATTCCCTACAGCCTCATCCACATCAGCATAAACTGATTCCTCTCAACTGCCACTTGTTTATATATTTTCATTCCCTACTTTACCTTTCTCTATTACCCCCGAACGTTGCTCTTCCCTCAAACTTAACCCCAACGCAGAGTAATTCGTGGGTGGACTTGCAGGTTGTCATAGAGGTTAGAAGGGGCGGGGAGCCCTTGAAAATTTTTTTGAGATCGACTTTTTACAGATCTCCTTTTGTTCGTGCTCACGATGAGTTTTGTTTGTATTTGGATCTGGAAAGCATTAGGAATCATTCGTTGACAGTATACGGAGGGTCTCTTGATGATGGCGATGCTGATATTGAGGATTGCGACTCATGATCGCAGTCTTCTGTGAGGACTGACTCAAAAATAGGGCATTTTTTGATGATTGCGACCATGATCGTAGTTCTTACAAAAAATAAAAAATAGGACATTTTGTGAAGACTGTGATCATGAGACTCAAATATAGGACATTTTGTGAATATTGCGATAATGGTCGCAATCCTATTAAAAGGACTGCGATCGTAGACACAATCATATAAAGGCTCAGAAACATGACATTTTTGTGAGGACTGCATGATCGCAGTCCTCATAAATAGTGCATTTTATGATGACTACGATCCTCAGAAATAGGGTTGCGAATCATTTTGTGAAGACTGAGATTATAGTCGCAATTCTCAGAAAGAAGATATTTGTGAGTACTGCGATCATAGTCACAATCCTCTATATTATAATCATTTTGTGAGAATTGCGATCATAATCGCAGTCCTCAGAAATCGGCATTTTCGAAGAATTACTTAGGGACATTTTCGTCTTTTGTCACTGATGAGCGCTTCAGCGCTTGACACCTGGGCGTACATATTTACTTTAAAAAAAGATGTGGTTAAAGCGAACAAAATTATGAGGCTGAGTTTTTTTTCCTAATTACGGTTCGGCATAGAGGGGTGTAGCGAAATGCCCCTATTATAAAATTATAAAATTAATAACATAAAATATAATTATAATATTAATATAATAAAATATTATTATAATAATAAAGTATATTATAATATTAATAAAGTAATTATTTATAATAATATTTAATAAATTAATATTTAACAATTTTATGTTATAACATAATATTGTTATATTAATAAAATATTAAAATATTAAGAAATTTGGCATAGAATATTAATAAAATATTTATAGTAATAATATTAATAAAACATTAATATAATAATTAAAATATTAATAAAATTAATAAAATATTAAGAATACTAATAAAACATTAAGAAACTAATAAAATATTAATTAAATTAATTAAATATTAATAAAATACTATAATATTACTATAATTAATAAAATATTAAGAATACTAATAAAATCTTAATATAATATTTCTGTAATATTAAAAAAATATTAATAAGATTATTAAACTAATTTTAAATTAGTTAACAAATTAAAAATCTATATTTTGTAAATAGAAGTGGGTTTTGCAATCCACTTGCAAGTGGGAATGAGAGGCCCACATGATTTTCCAAATTTGCAAAGCTTGGCCAAACAAGAAAAAAATGGGGAAGTTACAAAAACTTTGACCACTTGCAATTTTGCAAGTGGAAACAAACAGCCTCAAGTTTTCCAAACCTCAGTTTGATAGAGTTTCATGCTCAAAATGGGTTATTAAAACTGGCCTTGATTGTGTGGGATTTTTTTCTGATAAATCAATCGCATATCGTGATCGAAGCGATTGTGATGGCTGAAAATAATAATGCTCTGGAGCACGAGTTTCAAACTTAGGACGTAAGAGAGGGGTTCGGTTTTTGTGTGTGAGCCACACACACATACAATAAGAGGGTCAATCACGTGTTGACACGTGAATTAGAATTCTTATAATCTCTTATATATGTGTGAGGCCCACACATAACATATTATAAGAAGATCAATACACGTGTCATGTCTGATTGATCATCTTATTGTATGTATGTGGCTCACACACATGAACTGACCCGGAAAAGAGCGGGGCTCAACGACCCAGTCGGGAGCCACAAGGCCACATGAGTTACTGAAACTGGGCTCCAAAAGGCCCCAAATGTAAAACTGAGGTTATTAAAATCAAGCTCACAATTTTCCCAAAAGAAAGAGAGAAAGGGAGAACTTTTACCGTTGAGTTGGAGAGTCTCGGTGTCGACGCCGCCCCAGATCATCGCCCCGAGGCGGCCGTTGCCGACGGGAGCTGCATCGGTCCAGTGCTTCGCCGGCCCTGAAAACACCACCTTCAGCGGCCGCGACGACGGCGACTCCTCCTCCGCTTTAGTTGAGTCCATTCCCCACCACTCAGAATCCCCTTCGCTTGGGCGACGAACCCAAACCCACCCCCCTTCTTCACCTTCAAACTCCATTGAGAGTTAACACATAATTTGGGATCGAGCACTGAAATTTTAGTGAAGACGGCAGAATTAATGAGCCTTGGACTCTTTCGAGTGGCCATTGAAATCTTGCGAGCTGCGAGCGGCCCCTCTGTCGTTCTCTCCGTCTCGCACTCTCACTCACTGGTGACCAGAAGAGGACTTTAACGGGCCGGGCCGGGCCGGATAGGTCTTACGGGCCTAATGTAACCAATATTCTGATTTCGATTATAGATCGTAAGATGGGTCGAGTCCGGGCCCGGGTCCACGAACGGTGTTGGATTAATGTTTTATTGTATACTTTGGATACCAAAGAACAAGAAACAAAAACAACTTTGAATCCTTGTGAAGTGCCCGTGACAGGTTTCTGTATTTCGTCGTTTGCGAGCCAAATCTGAACCTTCCCGTGCAAAATGAATATTTAGTAGGAATCCAAAGGTTTGGTCGGCTGGTACCACTAACAAATGGAATCTTCGAGATCTTTCAACTTTTCGTCAGAATTTTACCATAGGTCCCGTAGTTTGAGTTTGCATCACCATTTTAATTAATGGTAATCACGATCTGATAAAGTTTTAAGTAGAAATAATGTTTGCCAAAACTATGCAAAAAACTTTGTGGAAGGCTAGAAAGAGCTATGCTTAGGCAATTAAGATTAAGGGTGTAAGTGGCCCCGAGATTAAAGAGCTATGCTTAGGCAATTAAGATATTGTCACAAAACATCTTAATATGATCATAATGAAAATCATAATCAAGAAGAGTATGTTTCATCCAAAAATTTGTGCATAATAAGCCCCCATAGTAACATACTCTACCTCAGCGGTTGAGAGGGCTACAGAATGTTGCTTCTTAGAAGACCACGAAACGTGACAGTTTTCTAGAATTGACAAGTTCCACTAGTACTCTTCTATCTACTCTACAACCAGCATAGTCAGCATCCGAATAACTCGTCATGTTAAATTGTCTGGTCTTCGGATACTATAAGCCCATACCAATAGTGCTCTTAAGATATTTAATAATTCTTTTTACTGCACTTAGATGCGACTCTTTAGGACACGATTGAAATCTTGTATAAACACATATACTAAACATGATATCTGGCCTACTTGTTGTCAAATAAAGCAAACTACCAATCATGCTATGGTATAATTTAATATCAATAGTTTTATCTTATTCATTCTTATCAAGTTTGGTTGTAGTAGCCATTGGAGTCTTGCTAACCTTCGCGTTCTCTGGCCCAAATTTCTTGAGAAGTTCTTTGGTGTATTTAGCTTGGTTTACGAAGATTTCATCACTCTTTTACTTAATTTCGAGTCCAAGAAAATAATGGAGTGTACTCTCATACTCATTTCAAACTTGTCCTTCACACATGATTCAAAATTTTTAAATAATTTTTCATTAATAGATCCGAAAATAATATCATCAACATAAATTTGAATGATTTATCACTATCAGCATGTTTTGTAAACAAACTAGTGTCTACTTTATCTTTAACACACCCCCTATTTTCAAGAAAACTACTAAGCTTTTCATATCAAACTCTTTGAGCTTATTTTAAACTATAAATGACTTTATCTAACTTGAACACATAGTCATGATGTGTAGGATCAACAAACCCAGGGGTTGTTCAACGTACACTTCTTCTTCTATAAATTTATTTAGAAAAGCACTCTTACGTCTATCTAATATAGTTTAAAATCTTTATTTGAGGCATATGCAAGAGTTATTCTGATGGTTTCGAGCTGTGCA